>PVIH01007572.1:0-41391 GCA_004025045.1 Sigmodon hispidus
CAAGGACCCAGCAATACCACTTCTGGGTGTATACCCTAAAGAGGCACATTCACACTCCAAAGGTATTAGCTCAACTATGTTCATAGCAGCATTATTTGTAATAGCAAGAACCTGGAAACAACCTAGATGTCCCTCTACTGAAGAATGGATTAACAAACTGTGGTACATCTACACAATGGAATACTACTCAGCAGTAAGATAAAATGATATCCTAAAATTCACAGGCAAATGGATGGATTTGGAGAATATCCTCCTGAGCGAAGTATCACAAACTCAGAAAAATAAGCAGGGGATGTACTCACTCACTAGTGGTCTCTAAACAAACAAACAAGAAAAAAAGCCAAACATGCCCAAGCAGCAAACCTCAACCACTGAACAGCTTGGGATCAGAAACACCCTGGACTGACCCTTCAAACCCCAGTCCATCTATAGGAACACCTGACTCACTCTTGAGGGAGAGGGGACAAAAGTGGATTTGGCCGGGAGTGAAGACTGATCCAAGCATTATTGGGCCAGTGTGACCATAGGACTGTCTGCTCCCTGCCAAGGGAGGGGATGGGGAATTGCAGAGAAAAAAAATGATCAGATGTGGTGGGAGGGAGAAGAGATCTTCAATAAGGATATACAGGGATGGAAAAAAAATTCAGAGGGAAAGCTGAACACAATGTAAATATATGTGTAGCAATCTTATTTGCATTTCCACCCTTGATAAGCCATGCTTATGATTATTATCCTCTGTATAGTTATTGTTAACTCTTCGGCATTTTTAAATTCTTTTTACTGTTTTTTTGATAAATACATAATAAAGAAGGAAAAAAAATTGGAAAAAAAAGAATATACACTGTAGATTCACACTGTATTACAACAAAGAAATTGTGTTTGTGTTCTATCTTTTGACATTCTGTATTGTGATACATATTTCTCTATTTTCCTTACACATAGTATTATATTCTTTACCATGTTGATTGTACTTGGTACATTTAGGGTCACTTATAGATACTCATAACTATCTCATGGAAGCATTTTTTTTTCTGCCCTTTGCTTTTGTGAAATAAATTTCTGTTTTAGTAACTGATAATCTCTTTTGTTGTTGTTGAACACTGAATATTTTAGTTCACATATATAATGACTTTTCTGTAAGCTCACTTAATTCCCTGTGGAAGGCTCCCAAAGTTTGGTTTCTGTCTACTTCACATGTTACACTTTCCCTCCCTTGTTTCTACTTATCTCCACTCTTCTTCTCTTGAAACTTATGGATTCTGTATGACTTGAGTGTGACTATGGCTTCACTTAAACTATGTGGTTTTTGTTTTTGTTGTTGCTTTGCTTTTGTTTATTTGTTTATATTTTATATATTTTAAATCCTGTTTTTACTTTATATTCTGCTTCAGAGTTCATACCGTGATAAGAAAAGTTGAATACATATCAGAAGATTAATTGTAACTTTTGTTAATTGTCTTTTTCATGATGTTTTGTCCTAAAAAAAATATGTTTGAAATCACATCCTGAAGCATCAAGTCTTTTACAACATAGCCAATAGCTTTTAAAGACTCTTTGTGTATACTTCTAGAAAGCCAGTGATAGCTTAGTGCTGCCATCACTGTGACATTCTTTTCATTGGACTGGCTTTGAATATGCATAGATCTTTTAGATGACTTGAAAATTCCAGAACTTACATAGTTTCCATAGAGAATACAGATCTCCATCATTTTCTTTTTCTTTCTGAATGCCTGGCCTCAATTGAGATCAAATCTGTAGGCTAAGAAGACATTGCTAGTAGGTTTTTGTTTGTTTGTTTGTTTACCATTCAGTGATTGTCTGAAACAACAAAATCTCGCAAAATTCTGAGAAGACAGAAGTAGCCAGAAATGTTCAAACTGGGTTCAAGGTTGATGATAGTTGGTTTCCTGTGCTAAAATTTCCTGTGCTGATGTCTCTCTTGAGTCACCCATATCTGATTTCAGAGAATGGGTAGATGAGGAGCCTAAGGAAGAGTTCTTAGATTAAAAGACATTTTAATTAATTATTTTTTTGGTTAACCTGAAGGTCACCTAGCCAGTGAAAAAGGTAGCCTAACTATAGATCTTCACTTCATCCTCAGCAACTAGACCAATAAAACTGGTAGGTAAGCTTTGAGTTTCCATTTTCCTTTTTCTCTTTACTATTCAAGCACCCAGTCTTATTGCAACTCTGTAGCAGGCTACCTCTCCTCATGTTCTGACCCCTATTCCTAGCTAACTAAGCAGATCTTGTTTTGAACACTCATCTTATTTTACTTCTCTGTATACCCTTAAACTACACCCTTACCCTAGCACATCCTCATTCTTAAGTACCAGCTTCTATGGAATTCCCATAGGCCACCTGGACTATATGGACTTCACAATACTCTATAAACTGACAATACATGGCCACCACACTCTGCAAAGAGCTGGAGAAAAAAAAAAAAACAGAAACTGAGAAACAATACACTCATTGCAAAATACAAGTAGAGTCCAGATATCAGCATGTATTTTTACAATAGTCACAATCATAGATGCCTAGATTCTAGTGTAAAAACAAAATCAAAATCAGCCAGCACAATATGTCTCCACTGGAACAAAGTACACTACATAAGCCCCTGGGAATTTCAATATTGCTGAAAATCTAGACAATGACCTTAACATTGCCTTTAGGAAGATGATAGAAATTCTTAAAGAGAAAAATGAATAAAATCCACTAAAATATTATGAACATGTGATGGGTGATGTCTTTCTATATGCTCTGAATGTGCTTTATTACCATTTGTTAATAAAAGGGCTGCTTTGAACTATGTCAAGGCAGCTTAGGGGCAGGCAAGAAATCCAAACAGAGATAAAAGGAAAGAAGGGTGGAGTCAAAGAGAAGCTTAAAGCTGCTGCCCAAAGAAGCAAGGTGGGAGAGAAGCAATAAGCCACTAGTCATGTGACAAGACCTAGATGAATAGAAATGGGTTAAGTTATAAGAGCTAGTTGGTAGTGAACCTGAGCCATAGGCCTAACAGTTTGCAATTAATATAAACCTTTGTGTGATTATTTGGGAATAATTGGCTGCAGGACTATAGATCCAGGCAAGAGGGGGCCAGAAACTCTGACTATAAATGCTGTCCAAAGTCAGGTAGTGAAAAAAACTTTAAAACTATTTTAAATGCACAGAAATGGAGTAATACTGAGCTTTCAATTCACACAGTTTTATGCAGCAGCAGCAGCACAGAGATACCTAATTGTGCCTTGTGAGATGTAGCCAGCCACCAGCCACAAACTGCCATGAGCTAAGTAGTGTGGCTGATATCTGAAGTCTTACTTATAGGTCATGATATTCAAAGGCTTTTCTCAGCAACTGACTTCCAGGTTTGGGAGCCTAGTTGTAGGCTTAAAATCATAACTCCATGATACTTTTTACTGCATCCCATAACTGGGAGGGTAAGGATATTTATTGTACCTTCACCATGTTGAAAAGCCAAGTGGGGCAGAGTCAACAGCAGCTCAGGCCTAGATTCACAGTTTAACAACTTAAAAATTCTCCTGTTTAAAAAAATGATTAAAGATATGCACTAAAACAAATTCATATGGAGAAAACCTCTAAATGGGTTACAATGTATGTAAAATGCATATAGGCTTTGGAGAGCAAAGAAAAGGATATGAAAGTCCTTATAAAAATAAATAGAGTAAGAAAAATATAATAAACCACACAAAGATGGAAAATATACACTATTGATTGGGTACATTATTGTAATTTCTTTTAACTGTTAATGAGCTAGTTGAAGAAAAGACATTTTTTTTTTTTGCAAAGGCTGCTATGTTAAACCAACATATATACTATGAAAGTATTCAGACTTTGAAATTTGTCTCTAAGTATATGTTGCTATGAAAAATAAAGAAAGAAAAAAAGAAAGTAACCAAACCCCCCAAAACAAAAGTATTCTTCTTTTCTTTCCACAGAAGATAACCTATGAATTACTTCCAGGATAATATTATTTGAGAAAGGAAGACCTATTGTAGGAATTATACACAAAGACCCCCTGAAATATGCCAGATGGGAATAGATATCCCAGATGATCCAACATCCACGTCAGTTTAAAGGCTGCTGACTAAGATGATCCAGTCTTAGGGTCCTTCAAAGATTACCAGTACTCTACCCCCAACCAGTAGAAAATAGCCTAGAAAACTATAATCTGTGTCCCAAAAATAGATTATGGATATTTACCTTTGTTTAGAGAATTAGGGGCAGAGGGGAGTTGTAGAGAAGAACTGAGGTGAGGAGAAGCTTGGATTAGAATGCAATTCATGAGGAAAATAAAGAAAAATAAAACAAAGTCTCTCAGCAAAATAAATAAATAAATAAATAAATAAATAAATAAATAATAAATAAAAGAGAAGCAGTCAAAAAGGTTGGATTTAGATGAATTTAACAACAAATTCTACCAGACTCTTAAAAAAGTGTTAATGTCAATATTCCTCAAATTATTTGACAAATGGAAAAGAAAGAACATTATCCAATATATTTTATAAGGGCACAGAGATTGCAGTTAACCTGATACACACACACACACACACACACACACACACACACACACACACCGATGAAAAAAATAATAGGATCACATACAAATTTCCCTACTGAACATAGATACAAAATGATTCGATAAAGTACTTACAAAGTGAATCCAATAGCAAGTCAAAAAAATGATTCCCTATGATCAAATTGACTTCATTCTTGAGATTCAGGGATAGATCAACCTATGTTGTAAATCTCTAAATATAAACCATCACACACACACACACACACACACACACACACACACACACACAAGACTTACAAAAATCCAGTAATCATCTGAGATACAAAAAAGACTTTGAACAAAATCCAGTAACCATTTATAGAAAGACTGGGAATACAAAGAACTATCTTTACCTATTAAAGGCAGTTTATTACAAGCCTATAGCCAACATCAACTTAAATGGAGAGAATGGTAAACAATTCCACCAAAATCAGAAACAAGACAAGTTTGTCTTGTAGTTTATACCTATTCATAAAGTGCTTGGAGTCTTAGCTAGAACAGTAAAAGAAGTGCAGGGGATCAAATGGACAAAATTGAAAAGGAAGAATTCAAAGTGACTTTACTTGCAGATGATAAGAGAGTATATGTAAGTTACCCTAAAAATTCCAGCAGAAAATTCTTACAGGTAATATAAAAATTTTTGGCACAATATAAGGAAACATTAACTATCTCTCTCTCTCTCATAGGCACATGTGCGCGTGCACACACCCATACATACAAACACAAAAAGTAGACAAAAATATTGAGAAAACAACATCATTTGCAATAGCCTCAAGTAATATATCTTGGGGTAACTCTAACTATAAACTTAAAATTTTAAAGAAAAAAATTAAAGATGATGTTAGATATGACCAGATTTCTATGGTCGAATTCATATAGTAAAAATTACCATACTACCATACTACCATAAGCAATCTATAGAGTTAATAAAATTACCATCAAACTTGAACACAATTTAGCATAGATCTTGAAAATATAATTTTAAGCTTCTAATGGAAACAAACATACAAACATCAAAAACAATTCTGAATAATAAAAAAAAACCTTTGGAGATATCATTTTTGTCCATAATCTCAAATTATACTACAGAACAATAAAAAAGAGCATGGCAGTGGTAGAACCCCCACCCCAAAACCAAACCAACCAACCAAACAAACAAACCTCATAGGTAAATGGAAAGGAATTAAAAACCTGTACATGAAACCAAATATATATGGTCACCTGCTATTTATTTGAAAAGGGGCAAAAATATACACTAGAAAAATACATCTAGTCAAAATGGCTTGATATTTAAAGAACATTCCAAGTTGATCCATGCCTAACACTTTACACAGAACTCAAATCTAAAATTATTAGCATAAAAGCAGATTAACTGTACATGATAGAAAGGAAGTGGGGAATAATCTTTAATTCATTTACATAGAATATACTTTGTGAACAGAACACATTACCGTAGTACATAAAAATTTAATTTAATGAGATGTCACAAAATAAAAAAACCTCCTGCACAGTGGAAGATACTACATTTGAACAATGCAGCAACCTGCATTATAGATTTTTTTTAAGCCCACAACACATCTGATAGCAGATGGTGGAGATAAATGAAATTAGTGACATCTCATGCTGGCAAACACGTGATGTAAGAAAGACACTCATCCACCACAGGTAGGTGTGCAAACCTGGGCAGGCACTTTGCAAATCATTGTGGTAGCTCTCTAGGAAGATAGAAATCCAACTATCTCAAAATCCAGCTATTCTCCTCTGATGTTTACCTAACCATGTTAATTTCTGCTCTGTTCATAATGGCCAAAAGCAACATAGATATTCCACAGATATGTTGATGTGGAAAATCTGGTATATTTACACAATGGGATATTACTTAGCCAATAAAAATGTTGAAATTATCAAATTCCAAACATGCCCATGTGGCAAACCACAACCACTGAACAGCTTGGGATCAGAAACACCCTGGACTGACCCTTCGAACCCCACTCCAACTGTAGGAACACCAGACTCACTTTTGAGGGAGGGGGAACAAAACTGGATTTGGCCAGGAGTGGAGACTGATCCAAGCATTATTGGAGCAGTGGGACCATAGGACTGTCTGCTCCCTGCCCAAGGAAGGGATGGGGAGTTGCAGAGAAGAAAAATGACAACATGTGGTGGGAGGGGGAAGGGACCTTGAATAAGGATATACAGGGATGGAAAAAAAATTCAGAGGGAAAGCTGAACACAAAGTAAATATATGTGTAGCAATCTTATTTGCATTACCACTCTTGATAAGCCATGCTTATGATTCTTATCCTCTTTATAGTTATTGTTAACTTTTCCTCATTTTAAATTCATTTTACTGTTTTTTGTTAAATACAAAATAAAGGGAAAAAAAAGAAATTCTCAAGTAGATGGATGAAACTAGATAAATCATCTTGTGTGATGTGGTTATTAGCAGCTAAGTCAATGATAACCAAGTGGCAGTCCGTACTACCACAGAGATTAGATATAGAGTGGATAATGGGCACATAGATAAGACTTCCTTGTAAATGGAAACAGAAGAGATCATTATGGATCAATGCAAGGAGGGGTTCCTGGATAGGGAAGATCAAATAAAGAGGTTCTTAAAAGGGGAATGAAGGGGGCTGGAGAGATGGCTCAGCGGTTAGGAGCACCGTCTGCTCTTCCAGAGGACCCGGGTTCGATTCCCAGCACCCACATGGCAGCTGGTAGCTGTCTGTAGTTCCAGTTCCAGGCAAACACCAAGGCAAATAAATGAATAATAAATAAATAAAGTTTAAAAAAAAAAAAAAAAGGGGAATGAAGGAGTGAAGGGGAATAAACACAGGGAACACAAAATTAAGGACCATTTGAGGTACAATATGAAAACAATATATTCAAAGCCTCTTAACATATGTATGAATATACATAAAGATGGATTAACTGAATATAATTGCCATATAATGGAGGATAGAGAGCTTCAACTGGCCACCTCTTGTCACCAAATATATTTCCAGTACTGGGCAGGAGTTACATTTAACTGAGTTGTTGACCAAAGTGATTCTATAAGTACCTGAAGTATACCAGGCTGTGGTCAAATCAATAAGTTGCTATTCAAAAAAACTGTTCACAATGCCCATTGCTGAAGATAATGCCTACATAACTAACTGAACACAGAAAAGTTGAATTTGTGTTTATATAGAGTCTTCACCCTTCTTTGGAAGTTTCTGGTACGGAAAGGTATTCTTTATGCTACCAAGGGAGAAATATAAACAAAAAACTCAACAAAAAGCCTGTTGATCTGCAATACTGTCCTGCCTGCAAGATATGCAGGAACAATAATTACACAAAATTTTTGGAATAACTAACTTGTATCTGATTCACTTAACTGCATCAGTAAGAAGAAACACACACCTAACACAGCTTGTGTGATCTAGAACCTGAGTTCAGTGTTTGAGGGTAAAACTAAATTTTGAAAACATGCCAGTTCAAAATAAGGTAGCAATAAGATGATTTCTAACAGCATTCTGCTAAATTGACAGATTGGTACTTTGCTCAGCCACCTTTGTTCTATAGCTAATAGGGAGAACTATAGATACATGGTCAGGTATTATGAAGTGAGCCAGAGACCTGGGAACAACCATCCTTTAATGAGATGTATTCTCTAAATTGCTCACAACTCAGGGTTCCTGAAACCCTGCAGAAAGTGAGAAAGAATCATCACATGAGACAGAGGGTATGAAGGATAGCAAAGAAATAAGATCTTTGATATAGAACAGGGGTAATACACAGACAAACTCACAAAGACCTTAAGGCAGCATGCATGGAGCTTGCATGGTGTGCAAGAGATGAATTTTTGGAGGTGAAAGGAGGAGAGAACACAAACCTCAACCATGACCCAGAATCTATTTTCGATTGACAACCACTTGCAAATGAAAATTTAATTTTCTCCAAGGGATTCTAACTGGGCCAACAGACTACTGTTGCATGTACACTGAATTCTCAGCAGTAGATGGCTAAGAGAAAATGAAATCAGGTATATAAGGATGTTTCTTGTCTCAGAATATTGTGCCAGGGTTCTTTTTTAATATTTTACTTTTAAATATATATTTTTCTTTTTTTTACCCTACAAGTCTTTTGCATATGTATCCATTTTCTTTTATTTTTATTTATATATTTATTATTTGGTGACTTTACATCATGCACCCCATCAAACTCAGTTATCAGACCTCTCATATTCATGCCCACTCTTATGATCTCCCCATTTACAATCCTGCCCATTCAAGCTGCTCACTTACTCACTGAAACATAACTAAACTCCCCCGGCCAGATATTTAAAGAAAACAAGACTTTACTCACCCACATACCTGCCAGAAGCCATCAATGCAGAAGTGAGACACTATATCATTTAGATATAGCCTTGAGCTCTTTTGTCCGATGACATCTCTCTCTCTCTCTCTCTCTCTCTCTCTCTCTCTCTCTCTCTCTCTCTCTCTCTCTCGTCCACTAATGAGTGAGTACATCCTCTGCTTATCTTTCTGGGTTTGTGATCCCTCGCTCAGGAGGATATTCTTCATATCAATCCATTTGTCTGCGAATTTTAGGATATCATTTCTTTTTACTGCTGTGTAGTACTCCATTGTGTAGATGTACCACAGTTTGTTAATCCGTTCTTCAGTTGAGGTGCATGTAGGTTGTTTCCAGGTTCTTGCTATTATGACTAATGCTACAATGAACATAATTGATCCAATGCCTTTGGAGTATGAATGTGCATCTCTAGGGTATATGCTTAAAAGTGATATTACTGGGTCCTTGGGAAGATTGAATTCCAGTTTTCTAAGAAACCACCATACTGCATTGCAGAGTTGCTGAACTAGTTTACAGTCCCACCAACAATGGAGACATTTTCCCCTTGCTCTGCAACCTCTGAAGTATAGGCTGTGATCTATGTTTTTTTTCTTAGCCAATATGACAGGTGTTAGGTGGTATCTCAAAGTTTAGATTTTCATTTCTCTGATGCCTAAAGATGTTGAGCACTTCTTATGTAACTTTTAACCATTTTTAATTCTTCTGAGAATTCCCTTTTTAATTATGAATTCCATTTATTTTTCTTTTTTTTTCCTTCTTTATTTTGTATTTATCAAAAAAAAAAAAAAAAACAGTAAAAAGAATTTAAAAATGCCGAAGAGTTAACAATAACTATACAGAGGATAATAATCATAAGCATGGCTTATCAAGGGTGGAAATGCAAATAAGATTGCTACACATATATTTACATTGTGTTCAGCTTTCCCTCTGAATTTTTTTTCCATCACTGTATATCCTTATTGAAGGTCTCTTCTCCCTCCCACCACATCTGATCATGTTTCTTCTCTGCAACTCCCCATCCCCTCCCTTGGCAGGGAGCAGACAGTCCTATGGTCACACTGGCCCAATAAGGCTTGGATCAGTCTTCACTCCTGGCCAAATTCAGTTTTGTCCCCCCTCCCTCAAGAGTGAGTCAGGTGTTCCTATAGATGGACTGGGGTTTGAAGGGTCAGTCCAGGGTGTTTCTGATCCCAAGCTGTTCAGTGGTTGAGGTTTGCTGCTTGGGCATGTTTGGCCTTTTTTCTTGTTTGTTTGTTTAGAGACCACTAGTGAGTGAGTACATCCCCTGCTTATCTCTCTGAAATTGTGATACTTCGCTCAAGAGGATATTCTCCAAATCCATCCATTTGCCTGTGAATTTTAGGATATCATTTTTTCTTACTGCTGAGTAGTATTCCATTGTGTAGATGTACCACAGTTTGTTAATCCATTCTTCAGTTGAGGGACATCTAGGTTTTTTTCCAGGTTCTTGCTATTACAAATAATGCTGCTATGAACATAGTTGAGCTAATACCTTTGAAGTGTGAATGTGCCTCTTTAGGGTATACACCCAGAAGTGGTATTGCTGGGTCCTTGGGGAGATTGATTCTCAGTTTTCTGAGAAACCTCCATATTGTATTCCAAAGTGGCTGAACAAGCTTACAATCCCACCAACAATGGAGCAGTGTTCCCCTTGCTCCGCATCCTCTCCAGCATAGGCTGTCATCTGTACCTTTTATCTTAGCCAATCTAACAGGTGTTAGGTGGTATCTCAAAGTTGTTTTGATTTGCATTTCTCTGATGGCTAAAGATGAAGAGCATTTTTTCAGGTGCCTTTCAGCCATTCATAGTTCCTCCATTTTTTAATTGGGTTATTAAGGGTTTTGTGTTCTGCTTTCCTGTGGTCTCTATATATTTTAGAGACCAATCCTCTGTCACTTATAGGGTTGGCAAAAATTCTTTTCCCATTCTTTAGTCTGTTGTTTTGTCTTATAGACTGTGTCCTTGGCCTTACAGGAGCTTCTCAGTTTCAGGAGGTCCCACTTATTGATGGTTGTTCTTAGTGTTTGTGCTACTGGTGTTATATTTAGGAAGTGGTCACCAGTGTCAATGCATTGGATGGTATTTTCCACATTTTTTTCTATGAAGTTCGGTTTAGCTGGATTTATGTTGAGGCCTTTGATGGCACTTGGATTTGAGTTTTGTACAAGGTGATACATTTGGGTCTATTTGCATTTTTCCACATACTACCATTTGGTAATGCCAACACCATTTGTTTAAGATGCTATCTTTCTTCCATTGTTTATTTTTGGTCACTTTGTCAAAATTAAGGTGTTCATAGGTGTGTGTGTGAATGTCAGGATCTTCAATTTGATTTCATTGATCCAGAAGTATGTGTTTATGCCAGTGCCAAGCTGTTTTATTACTGTAGCTGTTTTGAATAATTTCAAGTCAGGGATGGTGACACCTCCTGAGGTCCTTTTGTTGAGCAAAATTGTTTTGGCAATCCAGCCTTTCCTGTTATTCCAAATAAAATTGAATATTGTTCTTTCAATGTCTGTAAAAATTGTGTTGGAATTTTGATGTGAATTGCATTGAATCTGAAGATTGCTTTTGGTAAGATTGCCATTTTTACTATGTTGATCCTACCTATCCAGGAACATGGGAGATCTTTCTATTTTCTGATATCCTCTTCCATTTCTTTCTTCAGTGATTTTAAGTTTTTATCAAACATTGCTAAAGGTGTTTATCAACTTAGATGTTCCCTAGTAGAATTTTATGGGTCATTGTGTATTCAATTATGTCATCTGCAAATAAACATAATGTGACTTCCCTTTTCCAATTTGCATCCCTTTAATCTCCTTTTGTTCTCTTATTACTTTAGCTAAAGCTTCCAGAAACATTTTGAATAGATAAGGGGAGAGGGGACAGCCTTGTCTGGTTTCTTATTTTATTGTGATTGCTTTGAGGTTTTTTTTTTCCATTTAGTTTGATGTTGGTCATCAGCTTTCTGAAAATCAATTTTATTATATTTAGATATTTTTCCTATATTCTTTATTTCTCCAGGACTTTTATCATAAAGGAGTGTTGGTTTTTTTTCAAAGGTTTTTTCAGCATCTAAGGAAATGATCATATTTTTATTTTCCTTTAATTTGTTTATATGATGGATGACATTTGCCGTTTCTGTATGTTGAACCATCCCTGCATTTCTGGGATGAAGCCTACTTGATCATGATGAATAACTTTTTTTATGTGTCGTTGGATTTGGTTTGCCAGAATTTTGTTGAGAATTTTTCTATCAATGTTTATGAGAGGAATTTCTCTGTAATTTTCTTTTTTGTGTCTTTAAGTGGTTTGAGTATTAGGTTTACTGTGGCCTCACAAAGAGTGTTTGATTTCCTTTGGTTTCTACTGTATGGAACAGTTTGAAGAATATTGGTATTAGCTGTTCTTTGAATTTCTGGTAAAACTGAAACCATCTGAACCTGGGTGTTTTTTTTTTCTTTTCATCTGAGAGACCTTTAATGTCCCCTGAGTTTTCTTTGGTGTTATAGGACTGTTTAGGTCTTTAATGTGATCTTGACTTAATTTTGGTAAATGGTACCTCTCCAGGAAGCTGTCCATTTTTCCTAGGTTTTTCATTTTTGTGGAGTATAGATTTTCAAAGTATGACTTGATAATGTTCTGGATTTCTTAGGGGTCTGTTGTTATGTCCCCCTTTTCATTTCTAATTTTTTGATTTGCATACTCTGTCTTTGTTTTTTGATTATTTAAGTTGTGAGTTTATCTATCTTGGTGACGTTCTCAAAAAACCAACTCTTTGATCCATTGATACTTTTTGTATTGTTGTTTTTGTTTCAGTTGTGTTCATTTCAGTTTTAAGTTTGATTATTTCATGCTATCTATTACTTCTAGGTGAGTTTGCATCTAATTGTTCTAGGACATGTAACTGTGCTGATAGTTCTCTTGTTTTAGACTTCTTTAGTCTTTTCAAGTTGGCATATAGTGCTATGTATTTTCATCTTAAGACTGCTTATTGTATCCCATAAGTTTGTATATGTCATAGATTCTATTTCATTAAATTCTAGGAAGTCTTTAATTTCTTTCTTAATTTCTTCCTTGACCAAGATGTGGTTCAGTTGAGTAATGTTTAGTTTCTACCAGTTGGTAGGCTTTCCGTGATTCTTGATGTTTTTTAATTCTAACTTTAGACCATGGTGATCTTATATGGAACAAAGAGTTATACGCATTTTTTGTACCTGTTGATATTTCCTTTATGACTTAGTAAGAGATCAGTATTAGAGAAAGTTCCATGGGGTGCTGAGAAATATATTCCTTTTTGTTTGTTGGAGCATTCAGCATATATATATATATATATATATATATATATATATATATATATATATATATATAGTCCAGTTGGGTCATAACATCTGTTAGATCCCTTATTTCTCTGTTGAGTTTCTGTCTGGTTCAACTATACAAGGGTGAAAGTGGGATATTGAAGTCTACCACTATTATGTATGTCAGGTATAATATGAGGTTTAAACTTTAGCAGTATTTCTTTTACATATGTAGGTGCCTTCATGTTAGGAGCATAGACATTCAGGATTGAAATTTCATCTTGGTATATTTTTCCTAAGATAAATAAGTAGTGACATTCCTGGTCTCTTTTTAATGATTTTAGTCTAAGGTATATTTTGTTGGATATTAGAATTGCTACAGGAGTTTGTTTCTTAGGGCCATTTGATTGAAAAAATCTTTTCCCAACCCTTTACTCTCAGCCTGTGTCTATCTTCGAAGTTAAGGTGTGTTTCTTGCATGCAGCAAAAGGATGGTTTCTGTTTTTGTATCCATTGTGTTAAGGTGTGTCTTTCCACAGGTGAACTGAGTCCATTGATATTAATGGACACTAATGACCAATGATTGATATTTCCTGTCATTTTTGGTAGTAGATTTTCCTTCTTTGTGGTGCTTCTTCAGTGTGCTTATGAATTGTTTGTGGTTACTTGGGTGTTTCTGGTTTCCTCTGGTTAGAGATTTGCCTCTAGGGCTTTTTTTTTTTTTTTTTTTTAAGAAAGAAACATTTATTGGTACTTCCAGAAGAGGTAGAGAGGTGACAGACAAAACAGCAGAAGGGAAGCAAGGATAGTCCTGAGCAGTAGCTTAGAGCTTCCATCACAATCTGAAAGTTCAAGGCCCAGATAGGGCTGACTTGAAAAACAAAGCACATGGAAACCTCAATGTCACCCCGGTGACACACCCTCTCCTACAAGGCCTTATCTACGTATCTTTCACAGCAGTTCCCCCAACTGGGAAACCACACTCAAAAAAATAAATGCCATACATCAGGTTCTCACAGTGGTGATATTAATAATGTTCTTCTTTTCTGTGAGATCATTTATGCTTGAGAAAATAATGAGAAAGAAAACAGGTTTGCATGTTTCACAAACAGAATGTAAAAATCCAGAAAAATGTTTTTCTCCATTGTGAAGTTTTTCATGATTCCTTTGGCAAGTAGAAATTTTGAAGGCTTTGCCGATGCTTACATGTATTATACTATTTCTAGTGTGACAGCTTTCTGGATGCTTGGGACAAGAGCACCTGAAGGCATTTCCACATGCTTACATAGATAAGGCTTCTCTTCAGTGTGAACTCTTTCATGAATAGTTAACATTATTAGACTGAACAGTTTCCCCCACACAGAGAATTTCTCTCCCATCTAAATTCTTTCAGAAGTATTATACCAACTAAATTTGACAAAGGTATTTCCACAATGCTTACATATTTAAGGCTTCTGTCTAGTGTGAATTCTTTCATGATTATTACGGTGATCAGACCTGGTGAAGGTTTTTCCACAATGTTTGCATGCATAAAGTTTCTCTCCAGTGTGAATTCTTTCATGACTTTTAAGGACAGAAGAACTGGAGAAGGTTTTCCCACAATGAATACAGGCATGAGGCTTTTCTCCAGTGTGAAGTCTTTCATGAACTCTACAATTAGAAGACATAGTAAAGCCTCTTCCACAATACTTCTCTCCAGTGTGAATTCTTTCATGAATTCTACAATGATCGGACCTGGTGAATGTTTTCCCACAATGTTTGCATGAATAAAGTTTCTCTCCAGTGTGAATTCTTTCATGAATTCTACAATCAGTGGACCTGGTGAATGTTTTCCCACGTTTGCAAGCATGAAGTTTCTTTCCGGTGTGAATTCTTTCATGATTGTTATGACAAAAGGGACTTATAAAGGCTTTTTCACAATACTTACATGTGTAAGGCTTCTCTCCAGTGTGAGTTCTTTCATGAATGTCACGGTGAGTGGGAATGGCAAAAGTTTTCCCACAATGCTTACAAGCATGAAGCTTTGAACTGGTGAAAGCATTCTAATTCTAGAAAGCCTTTCACCCTCTAGGGCTTTTTATAGGGCTGGATTTGTGGTTAGGTAATATTTAAATCTGGTTATATGGTGAAATATCTTGTTTACTTCATCTATGTTAGCTGACAGTTTCAATCAGTACCGCAGTCTAGGTTGAAATCCATGCACTTTTGGTGTCTGTATAATGTCTGACTAAGACCTTCTTGCTTTCATTGTTTCCATTGAATACTCAGGTGTTATTCTGATAGGTCTGACTTTATAGGTAATTTCACCTTTTTCCTTTGCAACTCTTAGTATTTTATCTTTGTTCTGTAGGTTTATTGACTTTATGTGAATCTAGTCTATTTGGTGTTCTGTAGGCTTCCTGTATCTCTGTAGGCATTTTCTTCTTTAGGTTGGGGAAGGTTTTTTTCTATGATTTTGTTGAATATATATTCTGTGCCTTTGAGCTGGTACTCTTCTTTTTCTTCTATTCATATTATTCTCAGGTTTGACCTTTTCACAGTGTCCCATATTTCCTGGACATTTTGTGTTATGACTCTTTTGATTTTAATGTTTTCTTTAACTGATGTATCTATTACCACTATCGAGTCTTCTACCCCAGAGATTCTGAACCTTTTTTTCAGATTATCTTTTTTTAGCTTTGTCTTGGTTTATTTCTTCTTTATTGCTTCTATTTCAATTTTTAATTCTTGGTAAATTTTTTCACCTGTTTGTTTTCTTTCTCTTGCTTTTCTTCATTTTCTTTCAGGGCTTTGTTCATCTCTGCTAATTTTCTTTTTGTGCTTCCTTCTATTATTTAAGGGAGTTTTTTATATCTTTTAAGGCTTTCTATTAGTTTCATAAAACTGTTTTTAAGGTCATTTCCTTCTATTACCTCTTCATTTTTATGGTCAGGTCTTGAAGCTATAGTACCACTTGTTTCTCTTGGTTCTATATGTTGAACTTTGTATTATTGTAAGCATTTTTGTGCTGCCTTTTCCCCAGTCAGTTACCAATTCACTCTCAGTTATTTCTTGGTCAAATCTTAGTGAGTTGGTCCACGTGCTCTTAATCAGCTATGTGTTCAGAGGTTCAGCAGGTTTTGTAAGGTTGCAGTGTTTTGTTACCTGTCATCACCTCTTGACTTCTCACCTCTCAGCTGTGTGCCCAGGGACTTGGCTGTTTCTCTGCTGCTATTACACTAGCCTTTTTTCTGTGCAGGCTATGTTTGCCCCAAAGCCGAGTCTCCATATCAGGGCCTGGGTTCAGGTCATATCCTGTTTTCTAGTTTTGTGTTTTTATAAAATTTTTGAGTGTGGAAATAAGAGAGTCTTTATGTTTCTGGTATTTTTGTGTTAATTTTACTTCTGCTTGTTTGTTGTGTATGATTCTGACATGGTTTGCTTTGTTTTATGTTAGTTTATTTTTACTCCTCAGAAGCCTGTTTCTTTTGTAATGAGAGACAGATAGAATATGGACCCACATGAGGGAAGATGTGAAGAGGACCTGCTTGGAATAAAAGAATGAGAAACTGTAATCAATATATATTATAAGAAAAATTTATTTTCAATATGAGGGAAAAATTCAGACTATGTCAATTTACAATGATTAAATAATTCTTCTTATGTATGTAATTCTAGATCTTTTATGTCCTAGACTTAGGGTACTGAAAAATAGTTAATTTCATCACTTAATCTGTTATTAGCTTGATTTAGAAGAAAAATTGTATTTATTGTTTGTAGTGATACTTCTAAAGATGACTTCATTTTTACTCTGGTGATACAGAATATTTTAATTATTGTTTTGTCTCCTTCTATTAAATATCTGTGTCTCAAGTGTCTGGCATTGTCTCATCTCTCTGTGAGTAACCTTGATTTCTCATGATTAGGTACATTCAGCACAAATATTTTGGAGACTTGATGAGTCTCACTTATTTGAATTTCATTTTAGTTATTCCATTTTTTCCTAGGATGAATGTATGAAATTTAAAATAACAAAGACATAGTTTTTATTTTCTCTCTTAGATAATTTTGTGTTGGATTTGTTGTCCCAATACAGACACAGGACTGCAGTGTGACAGAGATTGCTCATCACATGAGTATAGCATTGAGAGCTTGAAACATCACATGGTATCAAGTAGTAAGTACATTGATTTTTTTATGCATTATTAGTGTCTCTCACAAATTATGATGGAAGTATTTCAGGTGAATTTTCCCACAGGGCAAACTTTCCTGGACTGTTCAAATTATGTGTCACTATACATGTGTGTGCACATTCTATAAATACTATATATGAATATATAATTTACCGCCAGTAAAGAGGAGAACATGCCATCTACTTGTTCACTCTATTAAAGGTGCTTTTTAGTGTTGTAAATCAAGCTAAAAATCATATCCTCTATGTTTTTTGTAGGTGTTTTAGGGCATACTTATTGTCTTCACTTTTCTTATTTTCCTGGTACTTCTGCTAAGACTTAGAGATAAAAAAAATTCTTTATGTTTCTACTACACAGAATAGAATTATTTACAGATACTTTTTAGATATTTTTCCCACAAATTGTCACCACAGTAACTAGTCAGAATTGGCACTTCTAACTAGTACTGACCCATCAATTAGAATATTGTTTTTTTTTCTTCTACCTAGCACAGAGAACAAGAAGCTTTATGCTTGTAAAACAATGTTTTTTTAGAAAAATGCATCAAAACATGTTCGTTATTTTCTGTAGAAATGTACAAAAACTCTCTTCTCCAAAGTAACATACCTTTCTATTTCAATTTTAAAGTCAACAAAATATATAGGTTAAATTAAACCATTAGCATTTGTCATCAAATATATTTTAGAAGCTTTAACTATTTAATTTATATTCAAAAACCTTAAAGACAATAACATGTGATATTCATATACTTTTTGTATTTTCTATTTTTATGTGGCTTATTACTAATTTATTACTCTATTTTTAAGGACTTTTTCTTTTTCCTTTTTCTATTTTCTCTCTTAAGCCTACATATATTTTAAACACATCTTAAACTGTTACAGGTTCTTTAAAAAAAAATTGTGTCTTTACTCTATATTTCTTATCTTTTCTTTTTCTGGCCACACCTTTGTTTGGATAGGGTGGCAGACACACCTAGCTGTCTTTATTTCTGTTTTTGATCACACAGTTAATCTGCCAAAGTGTGGCTAAGGATTAAAGGTGTCACTAGGGTGGGAGGCTAGCTCTACCCAGTTTCTAGTCTAATTTCATAGTATCTAGCTATTTAGCCAAGGTGCTAATAGAACCCAAAATTATCACTCTGGAGAATTTTAGGATACATATAATCACCAAAAAAAAAGCACTGCTGCCTGCTGCTCATTAACTTCATTTAAGTATTTGGCAACAAAGCCTATTAAAAGATTCACAAGTGTTATGCCTCTAAGGCTGAATCAGAAAATATCAATTAAGAAAGCTACACTTCTGCTTGCCTCCAGCAAATAGAGCTGATCCAAGAAAATGTTGCCACTACTAAGAATCAATCTTTGACTCTGTTCCCTTTTGCCCATGAGAACTGAAACCTTAAATCCACCATATGCAGCTTGTTTCTTATACAGAGTCTTCTCTAAATACTTCAGGGAACTGTCCTTAGTGCAGCTTAGCAGCATTCCAAAAGCCCACTATTTTGTAGCCCAAGCCCACATGCCTCACTAGGGCATCTCTGTACCAGGGCTCATATGAGAGACACAACTCCCAGAAGCTGTATTTGGCTCTGACTCTGTGCTCTAGAACTGATTTTAACCTTTCTCAATCTTTATGTGGATGTATATCACCCCCATTGGGCATATTTGTTGTAGATGGTTTCTGGACTTAGACCAGATGTTTGGTCTCACTCTCAGGCCCACTTAGCCTCAAATAATCACACACAGGCTTACATTATTTTTATAGTGATCAACCTATGGCCCAGGCATATGACTTGCTAACTCCTTCATCTCAACTCACCCATGTTGTTCAACCATTAGGCTTGATACCTTTTCTCAGAGCAGCATTTCAGCTTCTTTCTTCCTTCTTCATCTGTTTTGCTGTCATTACCTTGTCATGTCTCTGTCACATCTTTGTGGCATCTGTGTCTGTTCTGAGATGTTCTCAGAGTTTTCTTATCCTAGTAGCCCTGCTCACACTTCCTGTCTGTCTTTAGCAAATCAGCATTTTTTATTAAACTCATAGGTGGGACAATTATTTACTATGTAACACATAATCCCACTACATGAATGTTTGTTACACTCAAGTGATTTTTAGTGTACTATAACTAATGTTAATAATGATAAAACAAATATATTTAATTTAGCAATTTAAAAAGCATATTAAATATAATGAATACTTATTAAATACGATGTCCTGTAGATATAAAAACAAATGACATTATTCTTCTTTTTATTTACAATTTATAAATTTTCCCATAATTTATTTATTTACATTCATTGTCTGTGTTGTCAAACAGCAGAGAAAGAACTGAACATTCATATTTGCTACTCACATATTTATTTATGTATTGATTCTGACAAAAGTATTAGAAGTTATGTCTCAATTTCTCATCATTTCAAGCCTACTACCAGGATGACATTAGGTTCAGAGTAGGCAGAAGTTTCTCACAGCACTTTCTACTTGGGCCTTGATAATGTGTACACAAACTAAGTAGAGTCACAATTGTCCTTGTATCTTGTGTGAGCTGTGCATCTGTGTTTGTTCAGCGTATTGTGCTTTAATAGATTTAAATGTTGAATTTCTAAGGTCAACAAAAATAAATTGTTCTGAATAAAATCAGGGTTGTCTGGGTGGATGACACCCGGAGCGATACTTGTACATGTTCCTTTTGCACTTCAGAGACTAGACCTCTGCTTCTGCCTGCCTTTTTTAATAAAGAAGGGGGAACTGTAGGGAGCTGCATTGTACCGCGCCCTAAAGATGGCATCGGTTTCTGCCTTCAGCCCTCCAGAGGGCTAGTGCTCTTGGGAGTAAACAACTCCTTTTTTGGCTGTAGGCGAGGATGGTGGCTTGCTCCTGCGTCCTAGGACCTATGGGCGATGTCCACGTAGCTTACTGGGGTTGGAGGCCCAGAGGGTATTTAGCCACGAGCGGGCTTCCCCCCGGGGTCAGAAGTCAGAAGATTGTACACAGGTCCTGAATAAAATGGCTGGAGAGAAGAATCCTGAGTCGCCTTCTTCCTTGCTGGCGAGGCTGGGCACGACAGCTTTTATTGGTCTTCTGAGTGTGTGAAGGAGCAGGTCTCATTCCTGTGCTTTTTCTTGAGTCTATTTTTCTTCTGTTGGGTTTTCTTGTCCAGTCTTAGTAGGTTTTTTTTGTTTGTTTGTTTTATTGTTTTTGTCATGTTTGGATTTATCTTTCTGATAGCCTTGTTATTTCTAATGAGGCAAAAATGAAAGTTATCAAAAGGGAAATGAGATCAGGGGAAATTGGGAGAAGAGGGAGAAGATATAATGAGTATATATCGTATGAGAAGAGAAATTAATTTCTGTTTTGATTTATTTTAATATGAATAAAGAAGTCATATTTTCTATCCTTGTATATACTTATTCAAGGTCTGTTCCCCCTCCCACCACATTAGGTCATTCTTTCTTCTCCACATCGCCCCATACACCCCCCACAGCATGGGCAGGAGGTCTCAAAGTCCCAAAGTCCCAATAACACCTTGGATTCCACTCCCCCTAAAGGGACACCTGACTCAGTCTACATGTTGTGGGGAGAAAACTGGATTTGCCAGGAGTGGAGGCTGAACTGAGAAATTATTTTCAATAAAAAGAAAAAAAAATTGAGCAATCTATAGCAGTCTTATTAGATAACAAAATTGTGCCTCTTTAGTTATGATCCATGAACGCAAAAGTAACTACACAGTTTACTAATGGAAGTTTTATATATATAGTTCTAGGTGTTTATGTCTTGAAAGTACTTATCTGATAAGCTTCTCATTCATATATATTTTCTCATGAACTGATAAGTAAATAATTTTTTATAACATATAAAAATTATGAATACATAAGTTTATAAGTTTATAGTAATTATATGTATTAATATATGTATTACTATGTATACATAATTCATAGTAATTTAAATTTATACATTTTAAAAATCATAAACATATAATAGTCTATGATTGTGCTGTAGACTTTCATTTTGTTATGCAATTCATTCAAATAAGTTGTATTTCTTTATGAGAAACATCTGACAACTTCATTAACTGAATCTTCAGTTTCAAAATTATTGTCAGAAAGGTTTACATATTAAATATTGACAGATTGAGTTATTCAAGATTTTGGGCTCTAGATTCTTGAGTTCTTTATATATTTTGGAGATGAATCCACTATCACTTGTAGGTTTGGTTAAAATCTTCTCCCATTCTCTAGGCTGTCTTGTTGTCCTATTAACAGTGTCCTTGGCTTTAGTGAAGCTTCTCAGTTTCAGGAGGTTCCACTTATTATTTGTTGATCTTAGTGTCTGTGCCACTGGTGTTATATTTAGGAAGTAGTCACCTGTGCCAATTTATACAAGGGTATTTCCCACTTTCTTTTCTATCCAGTTCAGAGTGGCTGGTTTTATGGTGAGGTCTTTGATCCACTTGGATTTAGGTTTGTGCACCTTGATGGGCCTGGATCTATTTGCATTTTTCTGCACACTGCCAAGTAGCTGTGCCAACACCATTTGTTAAAGATACTATGTTTTTTCCATTGAATATTTTGGGCCTCTTTGTCAAAGATCAGGTTTTCATAGGTTTTTGGGTTAATGTCTGGATCTTCAATTCAATTCCATTGATCCACAATTCTGTTTTTATGCCAGTATCAGGCTGTTTTTACTACTTTAGCTCTATAGTATAACTTAAAGTCAGGGATGGTGATGTCTCCTGAGGTTCTTTTGTTGAGCAAAATATTTTGGCAATCCTGTCTTTCCTGTTATTCCAAATGAAGTTGAGTATTGTTCTTTCAAGATCCAAAAACATTGTGTTGGGATTTTGATGGGCAGTGCATTGAATCTGTAGATTGCTTTTGGTAGAATTGCCATTTTTACTATATTGATCCTTCCTATCCAGGAACATGGGAGAGCTTTCCATTTTCTGATATCCTCTTCAATTTCTTTCTTCAGTGATTTTAAATTTTTGTCAAATAGATCTGTTCCTTCTGTGGTTTTAGTTACTCCAAGGTATTTAATGGTATTTGCAGCTATTATAAAGGGTGATGCTTCCCTTATTTCTTTTTCAGCCCTTTTATATTTAGTGTATAAAGGGCTACTGATTTCTTTGAGTTAATCTTGTATCTTGCTACATTGCTGAAAGTGTTTATCAGCTGTAGAAGTTCCTTGGTAAAAGTTTTGTGGGTCACTTACGTATACAATCATATCATCTGCAACTAGAGATAGTTTCACATCTTCTTTTCTAATTTGTATCCCCTTAATCTCTTTTTGGTCCTTTATTGCTTTAGCTAAAATTTCAAGAACTATATTGAATAGATAAGGGGAGAAAGGACATCCTTGTCTAGTTCCTGATTTTAGTGAGATTGCTTTGAGTTTTTCTCCATTAAGTTTGATACTGGCTGTCGGCTTCTTGTAAATCGCCTTTATTAAATTTAGGTATTCTCCCTTTATTCCTGATCTCTCCAGGGTTTTATTCATAAAGGAGTGTTGGATTTTGTCAAAGGCTTTTTCAGCATCTAAGAATATGATCATGTGGTTTTTTTCTTCAGTTTGTATATATGATGGATGACGTTTACCATTTTTTGTATGTTGGAACCATTCCTGTATCTCTGGGATGAAGCCTTCTTGGTCATGGTGATGATATTTTTTATATATAGTTGTATATGGTTTGTGAAAATTTTGTTGTGAATTTTAGCATTAATATTCATGAGGAAAATTGTTCTGTAATTATCCTTCCTTGCTATGTCTTTTGGTAGCTTAGTATTAGGGTAATTGTGGCCTCATAAAAGAAATTTGGCAATATTCCTTCAGTTTCAACTGTGTGAAATAGTTTGAGGAGTAATGATAGTAATTCTTCTTTGAATTCTGGAAGAATTCTTCACTGAAACCATCTGGACCTGGGTGACCCATAATTTTATTTCTTTTGAAATTATAATTGCTTGTGTTATACTGTACATTCACCCAAATCACCATTTGCTTCATTGATAAAGAAAACAACTAGAATAAAGATAAATCGTCTCCCTTTTCTTTTTTTGAGAGCAGTTAATGTAGTGCTTTTCATCCTAAATCACTTTCCAAAAAGTTCTTGTAGTTATTGTTCTTCCATCCTTCTATTTTCCAATTTGAGACCCTACCTCCCTACTGCTATGCCTTTATCCAGTCAGCTGATTATTGATCTGAAATTCCCACAGATTAAGAAAACTAATATTTAAAGCTCAGAATGACACATGTCCATTGGGTCAAACTTTTAGGTAAACTGTCAGCACAATTTAAGTATAGTTATTTTATCTTCTTACTTTATATTTTTCCTTTATGGAAAATAGATTTTTATGACTGTATTCTGATTACTATTTCCCCTGCTCCCTCCATTTTCTCCTCTGTTCCCCTCCTCCGTTCTTCCTCTCCTTCCCTGCTTCCTGCATCTGCACTTTCACATTTTCTGTCTCTTTTTAAAGTGACATCTAAGGAAAAATAATAAAAAAATAACAAACGAACAACAAATGAGAATAGGACAAAACAACCAACCAACAAAAAGAGCCAAATAAAAAGCAAAAGATACTCATAAGACACAGAAATACACATGTTCACACATACAGGCATACTTCAAAAACACTCATCATCTTATACCACTTCTGAGTATATAACCTAAAGACACAGTTGCACTCCAAAGGCATTAGCTCAACTATTCATAGCAGTGTTATTTGTAATATTACGAACCTGAAAACAACCTAGATGCCCCTCAATTGACCAATGAATTAACAAACTGTGGTATATCTACACGATGGAGTACTACGCAGCAGTAAGAAAAAATGATATCCTAAAATTTGCAGGCAAATGGATGGATTTGGAGAATATCCTCCTGAGCGAGGTATCCCAAATCCAGAAAGATAAGCAGGGGATGTACTCACTCATTAGTGGACTCTAAATAAAACAAAACAAATAAAAAAAAGCAAAGCATGCTCAAGCTGCAAACCACAACCACTGAACAGTTTGGAATTGGAAACACCTTGGACTGATACCTTGGATCCCACTCCCCCTACAGGAACACCTGACTCAGTTTGATGTCAGGGGGAGAAAAGTGGATTTTCCAGGAGTGGGGGCTGAACTAAGCAATATCGGGTCCTTGGGATCACCTGCCCAGGGGAGAGATGGTGAGATGTGGAGATGAAAGAATGACCTGATGTTATGGGAGAGGGAAGGGGCCTTGATTAAGGACAGACAGGGATAGAAAATGTGACTTCTTTATTCATAATAATAAAAAATTCACAAAAAAGAAAATACCCCACAAATCTGTAAGCTATAATATACATGGAAAGGACATGGAGGATAAACAAAACATCAAAAAGGCCATGACTTATATAACATTATGAGGAAATGAAACCAAAGAGTCTATTGAGTTCATTTTGTGTTGGTCATGTACTGCTAGGTCTGTGGCCTACCTTTTTTTTTTCCTACAATAAGTAAGATTATTCTTTTTTTTATTGTTACAATGATTTGTTTCTTATTATGAACAAAGAAGTCACACTTTCTATCCTTCTATATCCTATTTCAAGGTCCCTTCCACCTCCCACCACATCAAGTCATTCTCTGTTCTCCTAAACTCTCCTTCAACTCCCCCCTCTTCCTGCCCACCCCACAGGCAGCAGGCAGTCACAAGGTCCCACTGTCCCAATATTGTTTAGTTCAGCCTCCACTCCAGGGATATCCAGTTTTCTCTTGCCAAACTCAAGACTGAATCACTTGTTTTTCTAGGGGGAGTGGGATCCAAGGAGTCAGTCCAAGGTATTTCTGATCCCAAGCTGTTCAGTGGTTGTGGTTTGTAGCTTGGGCATACTTTGCTTTTTTCTTGTTAGCTTGTTTGTTTGTTTGTTTAGAGTCCACTAATGACTGAATACATCCCCTGCTTATCTTTCTGGATTTGTGATACCGCGCTTAGTAAGATATTCTCCAAATCCATCCATTTGCCTACAAATTTTAGGATATAATTTTTCTTACTGCTGAGTAGTACTCCATTGTGTAGATGTACCACAGTTTGTTAATCCATTCTTCAGTTGAGGAACATATAGGTTGTTTCCAGGTTCTTGTTATTATAAATAATGCTGCTATGAACATAGTTGAGCTAATGTCTTTGGAATGCAACTGTCTATCTTTACAGTACTCACCCAGAAGTGGTATTGTTGAGACCTTGGGGAGATTGATTCTCAATTTTCTGAGAAACCGCCATACTGCATTTCAAAGTGGCTGAACAAGCTTACACTCCAACCAACATTGTATGAGTGTTCCCCTTACTCCGCATCCTCTCCAGCATAGGCTGTCATCTGTGTCTTTTATCTCACCCAATCTAACAGGTGTCAGGTGGTATCTCATTGTTGTTTTGATTTGCATTTCTATGATGGCTTAAGATGATGAGCACTTTTTCAGGTCCCTTTCAGCCATTCATAATTGTTCTGCTGAGAATTCCCTTTTTAGATTTGAACCCCATTTTTGATTGAGTTATTCAAGGTTTTGGGCTCTAGAGGGTTTGCTTTTTCCATTGAGACTCCACTGGAGGTTATAAATTTTTCATTTTCAAGTTGTTCTCAACTTAAGACAGTATCTGAGTTAGGAATGCAGATGCATGACCACCTCTCAGTTCTAGAAGCTCAGCTATTTCAGACTTGTGTAGGCTCTGTGTCTATTGCCTCAAGTCTTGCTTTTTATGTCTAGAATGCCTAGTTTCCTTGGTGTCCTCATGTTTTATATAATTTTTAGCTTGTGCTTCTGCAGAGTTTCCTGAAAGTTGAGCCTACTTTATTTTGAGTGAGTTGATTAGATATTGTCCTTAGCAATAGAATCATATTGTTCATTTAGGGAGTACCACCTTGACAATAGCCTGGTTGTTTGTAGATTCCCATGAGGCCTCTTTGGCTCCAAATAATATGATTCTGTTACTAGAAACTCCATTTGATCGTGAGAGATACCCAATTGGGACTCTTTCCCCCTGTTATTTGGCAGCTGCACTTAGATTGCCTTCATTCATATACCTTAATATTTTTGGAAGCTTCTACTACTGTATTAGGTTTCCAAATGACCCTTCAAATAGGTGTCATATTTCATCTGAACCTCCCTGCGTTCCTTCCCTTTAGTTCCTCTCAATTTAAAGGAGATTTTCTCATATTGTCTCACAATTAATAATCATAGCCACCATCAATTTAAATGATTTTGAATCCACAATTTACTTTGGAATGTAGAAAGTAGGAGACTTGGAATCTAAGATCCTTCTATCAACAATTTTAAGAAATTCTTACTCATATATTATTCCCTCTATCCCATGAGCACTTACTAACTTCATTTTCTCTGATACCATCCAGAACATGGCAAGGGGAGTAGTTTGCTGTGTACCTGTAATTCAAATACAGAAGGAACTGATGTGCTGCTAGCATTAACTTTCTACTAGAAGGCCTACAATAGGAAAGAAAATATAATGCTTATAGAGTGAATGATTAATTTTTTTGATCAATGAAGACAACAAAAATGAATACTTTAAAGGCCTTTGAGATGTATAATTGTGCTTTTTAAGTATGAATTATTAATGAGATAATTTATTTTGATTCACAGATTACTTATTAGTTTTTATTTCAAACATATAAGACTAATTAATGACAAAATCGGTGGTAGCTTACACATTAAGAATAAAGATCTGTTAAAATAATAAAAGAATCATAAATAAAAACAAGAGTTGCCATTTACGTATTTTAATCCTTTCCTGAGTATTTCAGCCACATGATATCATTAAGTGTTCACTGTATGAACACTATCCATAGGCTATCCATAGGCTTTGTAGGTAAAACGATCACACCAAGAGTTAATACATAAGTTACTGAAGGTTGTTTTGCTGGTAAGAAAGCAAAGAGTCCTTAGATCAAACCACTAAACATTGTCTCTTCCATCACAATGGACTTAAAAATGTATATTATCAGAATAGATAACCAGTTCATGATATTTATCAATTGATTCTTTGTATCACAAATTGCTATGCCTTTTTCTTGTATGGACAATAAAAGCCTTCTAAGCAGTATCTTAATGTAAATGAACTGCTATTCTAAGGAAAGAATCCTAGATGTAAATATCCACATGGACTGAATCACTGGTTAGTTTTATTTTAATCTGCTTCATTTATCTGTTAAGCTTCTAGGGATCTATGCCTCAGCCAATACTTGAATCATTTTAAATTAAATTATACTCCTTCAGGGAAATAGCCAGATAAAAATATTTTGCATAGTTCTAATAACTAGAATTCATTTTATTTCCTAGTTTGAAGTGTGTTAAATGAATTGCCCTTTTATTCTTAAATTGAAGTATTGATACCTGCAGACATTTTCTGTATGAGATAATAATTAAAATTAAAACACTTAATATTTATTTTTCAATTTTTTCCTTGCATTGTGTGAATAATTTCTTAACTCCTCAGTATTTATGCCTCTTAACAATGATTAATTTACAGTTTAGAAAATCATGTTTTTAAACATATTAAAACCCTAGTTTTGAATTAATTTTTATCTGGAATGTACAGTTAGAGAAAAATTAGTTTTAAATAGCTGTCACTAGTATAAGTAGTAAACTAAGACATTTCATTTTAGTTGAAATTCCAAAAACAGCCTGGTACTGGCATAAAAACAGACTTGGGGATCAACTGAATAGAACTGAGGATCCAGACATTAACCCAAAGACCTATGAACACCTGATCTTTGACAAAGAGGCTCAAAACATTCAATGGAAAAAAGATAGTATTTTTAACAAATGGTATTGGCATAGCTGGATGGTAGTGTGCAGAAAAATGCAAATAGATCCAATCCTGTCACCCTGCACAAAACTCAAATCCAAGTGTATCAAAGACCTCAACATAAACCCAGCCACTTTAAACTTGATAGAAAAGAAAGTGGGAAATACACTTCTATGAATTGACACAGGCGACCACTTCCTAAATATAACACCAGTGGCACCGACACTAAGACCAACAATCAATAAGTGGGATCACCTGATGCTAAGACGCTTCTGTAAAGCCAAGGACACTGTCAATAGGACAAAATGACAGCCTACAGAATGGGAAAAGATTTTCACCAAACCTACAAGTGATAGAGGATTGTTCTCTAATATATAGAAAGAAATCAAGAATCTAGAGCCCAAAACCTTGAATAACTCAACCAAAAAATGGGGTTCAGAACTAAAAAGTGATTCTCAGCAGAACTATTATGAATGGCTGAAGGACACCTGAAGAAGTGTTCATCATCTTTAGCCATCAGAGAAATGCTAATCAAAACAACTTTGAGATACCACCTAACACCTGTTAGATTGGCTAAGATTAAAGGCACTGATGACAGCCTATGTTGTACAGGATCCGGATCAAGGGGAACACTACTCCATTGTTGGGAGTGTAAACTTGTTCAGCCACTTTCGAAAGCAGTATAGTGGTTTCCTCAGAAAAGTGAGAATCAATCTCCCTAAGGACCCAGCAATACCATTTCTGGGTGTATACCCTAAAGATGCACAGTCACACTCCAAAGGCACTAGCTCAACTATGTTCATAGCAGCATTATTTGTAATAGCAAGAACCTGGAAACAACCTAGATGCCCCTCAACTGAAGAATGGATTAATAAACTGTGGTACATCTATGCAATGGAGTACTACTCAGCAGTAAGAAAAAGTGATATACTAAAATTTCCAGGGAAATGGATTGATTTGGAGAATATCCTCCTGAGCGAGGTATCACAACCTCAGAAAGATTAGCAGGGTTTTTACTTGCTCATTAGTGGACTCTAAGTAAACAAATAAATAAACAAACAAATAAGAAAAAGCAAAGCATGCCCAAGCTGCAAACTACAACCACTGAACATATTGGGATCAGAAACACCTTGGACTGACTCCTTGGATCCCACTCCCCCTAGAGGAACACCTAATTCAGTCTTGAGGTTGGGGGAAGAAAACTGTGTCTGCTAGGAGTGAAGGCTGAAGTAGGCAATATTGGGACAGTGGGACCTTGGGACTGCCTGCTGCCTGCCCAGGTAGTGGATGGGGAGTAGTGGAGAAGAAAGAATGACCTGATGTGGTTGGAGGGGAAAGGGACCTTGAATAAGGATATACAAGGAAAGGAAGTGTGCCTTCTTTATTCATAATAATAAAATAAAATTAAAAAAAGAAACAGGTTTGACACATCCATCATCAATCACCAAAGGATGGTTTGAGTACTACAGCTGAAAATTTCTGTTACTCTTGATTTTGCTTTTAAACAGTTTCACTGAGTATCCCTGGCCCGCCTGGAACTAGATATGTAGATTAAAGTGGCCTTGAACTCACAGAAACCGGCTTGCCTCTGGCTCCCAAGTCCTGAAATTAAAGGTATGTTCCAGTTTGAAAAAAAAAAAAAAAAAGAAAAGAAAAAGAAAAAGTGCTCAACAACATCTTTAGCCATCATCGAAATACAAATCAAAACAACTTTGAGATACCACCTTACACCTGTCAAAATGGTTAAGATGGTAAACACAGATGAAAGCCCATGCTGGAGAGGTTGCAGAGCAAGGGGAATACTTCTCCATTTTTGGTTGGAACCTCAACTTATTTGTTCAGCTACTTTGGAATGCAGCATGGTGGTTTTCCAAAAAACTGGGAATCAATCTCCCCAAGGATCCAGCAGTATAGGCTCACATTTTTAAGTCACTACAAAGTCATATATTCCCTATTTTCATATTATATATATAATCCAAAAACCCACCCCATAAAATTTCTAGAAACAATCAACACTTTTCTCAAAATAACAGGCTATTAAATCAACCAACCAAAATATGTAGTTTTTTTATACACTACCAACAAACACACTGGTATCATGGAAATACACTTATGTACAATAGCGTCAAAGATAAGGATACATATTTTATTAAACCTATGCATGGAGGCTAAAAACTTCTACCATGAGAATTTTAAATTTCTGGTTATAGAGAATGAGAAACAAGAGAAAATAATAGTTTTAAAAATATTTTTTAAAATTTATTTTTGTGAAGGACACAATATGTCATGGATTGCTTATAGGTCTCAAAGGACAGTCTGTTAAAGTCTTTCCTTTAGTCTACAATATATGTTCTGCAGATCAAGTTCAGGCCACTAGACTTAGGAACAAATTGCACTAACCATTTAGCAACCTGGTCCATCCCATGTCATTTTACTCTTCTGTTTATATTCATGTCATAATTTACTCTTATTTGACTAGAATTTCCATGAGTTATCATAACTATTCTTATCACTTAAAATCATGTAGGAAATGTTTGTATTCTTATATCACAATTGTTATTCTAGGTTGCATGTTTGTGATTATGCATTTGTCCACTTCTGTATTCCAAGTGCTGATATAGTGATACTATTTTTAAATAATGAAACATTGATGAATCTAAATTAGACTATCAGAGTTACACTTGTCACTAAAATAATAAGATCTCAATTTCTCCTTGGCTTCATTTTCAACAAAGCAGATATTTGAAATGGCAAAATATAAAATAAATTTTCTGTGGACCATTAAGCCTTTAAAATCAAAGAGATATTGGAAGTATTTCATAAAACTTACTGAAGCAATTTATTGTTCTAAAATTATGGACAATAAGTGAAGAAAATAAAAATGTTGAATTCATTTTACAAAGTGAGCCTCCCAAAGCATAGGTCATGCATGTAATTTTAGCAAGATTGCATGTTTAGCCTCTATTAAAATTTAGCCATTTCAAAGGTGAGGTTTTGAATTTACATATTACTAAAAGAATTCCTTCAGCTTTACTAACCAAATATATATGCATCTCAGTTTATCAGAAGGCTTCTATGTCAGCTAACAGTCACATCTATTTATATGGAAGCTGTTTAGTGAGGTTCCTCGTTCTTACTACACCTTAAGCACATAACTACACTCTAATACTTGTGAATGAGCAAAACATCAATATAATTATTAAAAAGAATCCTCAAGGCACTTAAAAAAGTGCTCGACATGACATCTTTAGCCATTAGAGAAATACAAATCAAAACAAATTTAAGATACCACCTTACACCTGTCAGATTGGCTAAGATAAAAGACACAGATGACAGCCTATGCTGGAGTGGGTATGGAATAAGGGGAACACTCTTCCTTTGCTGGTGGGAGTGTAAGCTTGATCAGCCACTTTAGAATGCAGTATGGCAGTTTTTCAGAAAACTGGGAATCAGTCTCCCCAAGGATCCAGCAATACCACTACTGAGCATATACCCTAAAGATGGAAATACTCACACCAAAGGCATTAGCTCAACTATGTTCATAGCAGCATTATTTGTAATAGCAAGAACCTGGAAACAACCTAGATGCCCTTCAACTGAAGACTGGATTAACAAACTGTGGTACATCTACACAATGGAGTACTACTCAGCAGTAAGATGATATCCTAAAATTTGCAGGCAAATGGATGGACATGGAGAATATCCTCCTGAGTGAGGTCTCACAAACTCAGAAAGATAACCAGGGGAGGTACTCACTCACTTTAAACAAAAAACAAAGCATGCCCAAGCTGCAAACCACAACCACTGAACAGCTTGAATCCAAAGCACCTTGGTCGGGCACTTTGGAGCCCATTTCTTCCAGAGGAACGACTGACACAGTCTTGATGTTGGGCTGTGGAAAGCAGAGTTGCCTGGAGTGGTTGCTGAACTAAGCCTCCTTGGGAACTTGGGACCTCCTGCCCTTACTGGGAAGGAGATAAAGAGATGGGGAGAAGAGAAAGTGTCTGAGAGGGGCGGGAGGGGAAAGGGAGTTTGAACAAGGGGTTCATGGATAAAAAAAATGAGACTTTATTCAAAACTAAAAAAAGGGACAGAAAAAAAATCCTCATCAATTGTACAATGAATTTGTATATGAATCCACCAATCCCATTGTTTCTGTTTGACTAAGGCTTTAAATTTAGCTTCATGTTTCACTGCTTTAACAAATGTAACATTTTATTTTTGTACATACTTTTCAACGTTCTGGCTGGGTAAATTCACCTGATCCTACCCTTTGTAAACCTTGTCCAAGTCTGCTAATGTGCCTTAGGTCACATCTCTACTGCTCAGACCTATTCTGGCTGCTCATGTATGCATGACCTTCTGCAGAAACCTTCCTACCTGGCCACAACCCCCAGGTATCTTCCAGGCCACTTCCAGCCTCTCAGCCAAGCCAGATCCTATTCATATTTCCCAAGGTCTAGCCATAAGAATCTTCCCAATTCTACCCTTTACTTACCCTCCTCAATCTCTAGATCCTCCTCCAACCTCCAAGCTTGGACAAGGGTACACACCCTGAAAGAGAGGCAGATCCCAGTGTCTCCATGACTAAGCTGTACATATAGATTAATTTCAACTAAACTATCCTGCCTACACATCTTCTCTTTTCCCCAAATTTTTTTTTTGCCCAGACAATGAATTAACAAAAGTCTATGTGTCCAGGTCTCATGGTATCATTGAAGAAATACAAACAATATGAAAATCAAGGCAGTCTCTCCCCTCCAAAATGAAACAACACTCTTATAGAAATGTTTAACAATAGTGATAATCTGACAAATGACAGAACTCAGAAGTAAAGAGACCATAAACATCATAAAGATTTCAAAAGGAATGAGATTGGGTCTAACTCTTTCATGCATATTTTTTATTTCAATTTAGTATTTTTCTATTTTTTCTTTTTTAGTTTATTGATTTTGCTTCTTTGGTTTTTGAGAATGAAAGAGAGAGAGAGTCTGTGACAAAATAGAGATGGCTGGTAGGATTAGACTTATAAGTATTTCCACATATGATATTTATTTTTTATTACAAATACCTGTATTGACTGATATTTTATTATTTTGGGGTGACATTGTTTCTCTGTATAGCCCTGGCTATCCTGAAACTCACTCTGCAGTCCATGCTGGCCTCATACTCAGAGATCTTCCTGCCTCTGCCTTTCAAGTGCTGGAATTAAAGAGGTATGTTACCACCACCTGGGTAAATTGGGCTTTTACATGGTATCTTTATTTTGCTGGAAATCTCTTTGGTTCCATTTTCCCTGAATTTAATTAAACAATAATATTTTATAAACTTAAATTGTTATATTCAGTTTTGTGAAATGATTTATACAATAATTCAATTAAAATATATCTTACCTAACACCATTATTGTTACATGTTTATAATGTATCCTTTCAGCAAATTGCATAAACAAAATGCATTTATTTTATTGTCTAGTTTCTTGAACAATTTTGTACATAAACATATGCTTATAATTCTAGCCCCTCACCTCTGTCATCATTATTTGATCACTGTCTACTCATCCCTTCCTACTCATCTTCTTTTTTCACATATTTATTTGGTTTGTGATGTACAGATGTTAATAAGAGCAGTCTCCATGACTATGGCATTGAAACTGCCCACTAAAGCAATATGGGTTGCCACATAGCAGATGCAAATTGCCTAGCTGTGTTTCATGTCTGCAACTGTGATAAAATAGCCTGACAAAAGCACCATGTGAGAGAAATGGTTTTAATTTAGTTTAAAATTCCAGGTATAGTTCATCATTTTAGGCTGAATCCTCTTCATTGTCTCTATTGCTTTGATGACTTCTGTTTTCAAATTTGCAAGTGCCATCACTTCCATTTACATTATACACTTGCTTTCTTGGACATCACTCGGGTTTTTGTTCTCTTTAAGTCTATTCTTAAAGTTCATTAAGCTGTTTCTTTGTATGTTTCTTAAATATTTTGAATTTTGTATTTCTCTTTATTCTTAAATTGGGCAACTTATTTCATAAAAAATGAAAGATATACGAAGAGATATATACACATAATCATCACAAATATTTTTTTCTAATACCTGTAGAATATAAAATTTCATGAAAATATAAATGCCACTTCTGAACTAATTCACCTAGCAAACTCTTTCCCTTTTTGGGGAGGGGATGAAGGGATGGGGAGAGAAAAGACTGACTGAGAGTGGTTGGGTAGGGAAAGAGAGCTTGACCATGGGGATACATGGATAAAAAAAAATGAGACTTTGTAAAAATAAAAATAAAAAGTACCAAATAAAATGGGATTTGATTTTTTGTTGCTGTTGATATTTCATGAAGTCTTGAACACCAAAGGAGACCATTTTATAATGTGCCAATGACAAAATAGTAACTCTCCTAATGATAAAAAAAATATGGAGGATACACACTGCTATAAAAACTGTAGTGTTAATTCAATCTTCTCAAACAAAAAAGTTTATGAATTCCTCCAAGTATGTAGTAAGAAAAAATACAATACAATTTAGTGTTTTATTTCAATGAAATTCTTATAGAAACTTTTAATTTCTATCCTAAAATTATATTTTTACATCAATTAAATTCATATTAATACATATAATCACATGAATAAAATAAAATGCATCTTGGAAGAGACCTATAAAATACCATGAATGATTACTCAGCAACTCTTTTTAAATTTCTACATTAATATTAAACAACGTTAATAGAGACTTTAAGATGTCAGTTTTGATTTGTATTGTGTGTTGAGAAGATAGTAATTTGAAAGACTTCAAATGGATTTGTGGAAAACTTTTGCATGTAGATATAAATGCTTAGCTCATCTCCAAACAAGGTATTAGCATATATTTGACAGAAAAGCACCACTAACAAAATATTCATAATTACTCCATTGTTTATTAAAAATGAATATGCAAAACTTATTGACTATAACTATGATATTTTACAGCTGGGCAAATTAACTACAATAAAACATAAAAAATGTTAGGATGTGTAGATTTGAGGTCATCATTTGACACCTATAAGCTCTTAAGTGTAAAAGGATTGTGCATTTGACTTTATCTCCATAGAACTCACATTTTATTATATTTTTTCTTACAATTGTAATTTTTTCTTTTTTCTTTTTATGACTTATTTATTTTAATTTTATTATGAATAAATTCATATTTTACCCACATTTTATTATATTTATGAAATACTTTAAATGAATTTTTAAAGAATGATATATTTCTATCTAAAGAACCATGAATACTAAATTTCATACTATTATTATTATTAACTTTGCAAAACAATATTTAGAATTAAATGTGCCTAGAACCAAAAAATAGAGAATATAGAACAAAACAAATTATTTCATAAAATAATTATAATTTAGCATGAAATTTCAAATATAATCAATTTTAGATGATGAACTTTAATACATCAAGGGCTTGTTTATGCAATCCTGTGGCACATGGGTTACTTGCAATTCTATTTTATTTGTCAGGAGGAGAAATTCTCAAATTCCCATCCTTGCATTAATTGATTATGTTTTCTGGAAATGAATAAGAGGTTTCCTCTAATTCCAGCTTCATAGATAGTAACTGACTTTTTAATAATAAGGAACTCTAATTAGATGAGATTGTTCCTTGTGGTAAAAGAAAAGCTGGAAGAGGTGGGGAACATGTGTCAATTCTTCATTGAGAACAACAGAGGACGTTAGAATTGATACAGTTTGTATTAATATTTGTATTCTTCTGAAACCAAAAGTTTTGTCATTTTTATTGTTCTCTAGTGAATGAGATAAAGTAATAAGTAAGTCTTAAGTCTGTATCTGCTGTAATATGACTTGTTTATATTATTTTTAAAAATAATAACAACCAAGAAAGTAAATACTTATCATGGTGATGACTGGATTAAGAATAGATTCTCACTAGTTTGATTTTTAATGGATTATCTTATTCTTCCTATAGCCTTCTCATCCTTTATAGAAATATAAAAATAATTTTTCATGTTCTAATTATTAGACATTATTTTTACTTATAACTATAAATACATATGTTAATGCATATAATGTGAAGTATTAATTGTGTGAATGAAATATAGAATGATTAAAACAAGTTAAATAATATATATGTTATTTCACTTAGCTTACTATTAGATATGAAGTTAGAGATACATTCTCCTGTAAAATTTAAATACACAATTCTGATGGCCCAGAAATTTGGGCATGCATACCCAAGAAATTAAGATCATTACAAATAAGGCCTAACTGTAGACTCATGTGTATTGTGGTATTATTTATGTGAGTCAATAAAGCAAGTTGCTTGTGTGCCTAACAACACAAGAGTGATTAATGAAAATGTGTTGGAGGAACATGACAAAATGTTATATTTTCTTAAATTTTGAAGATAAATCTGTTACTTGTGCAATACAGATAAACCTGAGGATATGCAAATCAAAAAAATAATGAAAAATATATCAGTATATTTGCAGCTTTAAATGAATGACTTTTAGAAAACATAATTATTATATTTTTAATAAAATACTATTGCATCACCTATTCCATATTTTTATTCATTTCAGCTATTCTCAGATAACTTCCCTTGAACCCTCTCATGCATCCTAACTCTCAAGTGAATAAATAGCTTCTTATTCTTTGACTAATATTGATATGTATGCAATTCAGAGATCATGAGATCTGAGAGAGCCCAGTCTCAAGATAAATATCTACATCATAGATCCTACATCTATGCATGACTCAGTGGACATTGTGGAAAGAGTGGGGGAGGAGATTTTTCAAATTGAAACACAGTCAAAAATAGAGGTGATTTGAATGTTCTAAGACACAAAACAAGAATACCTAGATAGCTTAAAAATTGTTTTTTCCAAATTGATGAGAAATAAAGAATATAATTTTAGTATGTTAGAATTAACTTTGTATACATCATTTTAATTTCAATTATGCATATCTGAAATACAAATGTGTATACACACAGAGATTGTTAAACTTTATTAAACATCACCACCATTTTTTATTGCTTCTTTACACTTTATTCATATCTTGATACTAAAGGAAATACTTGTTAATAACTAATGATATCATTGACTATCCATGGGCCATATTATTACTAAGATGTAGAGTAAATTGATGTGATATCTCAATTCAAGCTTTATTTACAGTAATATGTTCTCATATTTCATTTCAGCTACAATATTCCATGGAATTTTGCATTTTAAAATATTAAATTTAGCTATGACTAGACAAAGGCAACAGTTACATACATATGAATCTAAACCAGAGTCCACCGCTGTCCTCTATTTCCTCCATACCTCTGATATTATTCATCTTCTATTTTGTTTCTTTCTTTTTTTCTCTTTATACATGATTAGTGTGTTCCTAGACATGATATAGAAGAAAGATTTTGAATACCTCTGTAGTGGCTCAAATGATTGTCCTTAACTGACTTGCAAGCGAGCTTTAACGGTGATTATGCAATGTTAAGAATAACAAATACCACGCTGCACAAATAGGAATTATTCCTAATGCACAATAACACTGTTGCACCTAGAAGAAAGGTGTCAATAATTGTTTCTCATATTATGAAATCTGAACATGTTCATTCTTGTGAACATAGACATTGTGAAATTTATAAAGGAAAGGAAAATCAGTAGAGAACCATGCTGATATTAATGATGCACATGTGCAGATAGTAGTTCTTAAAATTATTTAGTTGTTTCATATGCATGAAACAAAGAGAATGCTAAATTTAATGTTCACCATTCTTGTTTAAAAGTTACAAAATTTCCAATACAGTATATTCACCAGATTATTAAATTTATGCAGTGTCACTGCATAAATTAAGATTAATATTGCTCTTAAATTTATAGACTGCCACTGAGATAGGCAAATATATACATTATACTTTGAAAGGACTTTACCTTGTTGTAATGTAAGATTAGATACTGGAAGCCACAGAATTATTTACAGATTCTTGTTACTGTTAGTTCCACGCGTGAGAGCAAGTACACACTAACAAGTCCACACATTAGAGTTTATTTAAGAGAGGAGTCCCAGGCAGGTGAAGAAACAGAGGAGCAAGACAGAAGTCAGAGAGGGGACAGAGAAAAAGGGCCGGAGCACATGCTAGCAGTCACTTTTAAGGGAAGGGGTATGTGGGTATGCTTCATGGGTCCAGGGAGGTGCTTCAATACCCAGTGCCACAAGGTTTATGTAGCCATGCCCAGGGGCGTGCCTCCATGTAAGGTGCATCTCATCTGAGTAGGCTCAGCTAGGTGGAATGCCAGGAATCCTTACAGTTACCAAGTTAGGGAAGGAGGGTATTTTTACAGTGGTTACTCAAGAAATATTATCTCCAAGTGGGAGGTAATAATCCAGTAAGCCTTGGTGTCTCTCTGTATTTTGAGATTCAACTTTATATACAAAACTTTATAACCATAGAACATACTGTTGAGAAAGTTAGAGTGAACAGAAACTGAACAATATGATACAGTACTCAGAAAAGTAAGACTTAATATATGGAAGACAACAGTATATGGAGCCAAGGATACTCGAGTAATTATCAAAACCCATTATTTAATAGTTTGAAGATTTTTAAGTTTTCTAAAACATTATAAAATCAAAATAATTTTTGCTATTTTATTGATCTTTACCTTAACTAAAAAACAGCCATTACCAGAGTAAAGATACTCGATTACATAGCCATTCTCTGGTTTATACTAATGTATGATATTCCTTGAGAAGAACATTTGTATTGAACAACATTGTTTTCTTTTGAACATTGTCTTCTGCCTAAGCTTGTCTCAAACTCTCTAGCCTCTAGCTTTTGAAATTCTTATCTCCGAAGTCCTACTGATGCTGTGGGTTTATGTTGTATTAGATTTTTGCTTTTATATGGGTCAGAGGTTTGACTTGTGTATGACAGCCGCTTTTACCCCCCAAAATGACTTAGGTATTTATATTAATTTCATTTTGTCTGGCCTATGTTTTAGGCACATTGTTTGTTAGTTTGTGTTATTTTAATTTAACTTATTTTTATTAGTTTGTTTTGTCACATGTGGCAGAACAGATTAATGAAAATGAGTGAAATTAAGATAGAAGAGTTAGCTAGCAATGTGCCTGAGGCATAGGCCAAACAGGATAAAATTACTAAAAATGTTTGAGCTATTTTGGGGGGCAAATAGCAGCCACAGGTGGGTCACAACTCTGGCCCATATTGGATACAAAAAGCTCCTACAACAGATTAAGGTGTGGATACTAGGCCTGGATTATGTGGTGCTCAGGATCAAAACCAGGACTTCATATTACGCAAGCACTCAAGCAAGTCAACTCCATGCTAAACCTGTGGTTTGAATTTCTGAGATGTCCTTTTACCTCAGAGAAGCAAAGGATAACTAAGATCAGCTACCACAAAAAAAGGTTCTGTAGAATATTGTGGGAAGTACAAATTGCACCAATTTTAAATTAAGAAAAGCATATAATATTTTAATCCAGAAAGGTCCCCGATATATGAAAATTCTTTCTATTAGGACACTTCTCCGTTCATAGACATACATAAGATTTTTATGACAAAAATTATTTCTTCTTTTCTGGCATTCAAATACACAGACATGATTTGGGATCCCTGTAAAAAGACAGAACTTCCCATGAGCATCTTTACCCACCATTCTTCCATAAGAATTACATTGTAATCAGCCAGAAAGAAGAAAAGCAAGGCTTCAGTTGAAGAGCAAAGAATATTGGAAAATAGAAGTCTGCCAATGTTGCTAATAATATCTCTACCTGGAAAATGTAATTTAAATACACAGCCCTCACTTAGCTAACCAATAATAAAATAAATCTGTAAATGATAACCTATAATAAATTCTATAAATTAGCTTGCCAGGTTTTCACGTATCTAAATAATGCTAAAGATATTATTATGCTGACTATAATTCTGTATCAAGGACTCAATTATTCAAGGCAGAATTCACTGTCTGGCTTCTACGTTTTATTGCTGAAATATAAAGGGTTGAGATTTACATTCTCTTTTAAGTGGGAATTTTTCAGCATTTAACTTTTCTATTATTTGCATAACAAATAATACAGCTATATTTACCAGTATACTACTCATTATTGCAACTATGTGGGAAGTTCAATGCCAAAATATCTTAGCCATTAGGAAAAAAAGACATTTTCTCTAAATCATACTTCACTTCTTGTACATTTGACATTTTTTGAACAGTGAACATTAAACTGGAAAAAAATCATTAGACATTGATTTTATGTTTTAGATTGTAATGGAATCAGAAAATCAGTATAATGTGGTAATTTTCATTTTTAAAAAATTTCAATAAAACACTCTTAAACTTCAACTTGATATTATGTTTTTCAGCTGATTGTAGGCTCTCATTTTTGATGACTAATTTAATTAATTGACAGGAGAAAACATAAAGTGATGCATAAATCCAAATAGAAAGCCAAGGAGAGAGTTCATCAGAACAAAAGGCAAGGTCTTTCAAGGTAGGAGCATCCTCTTCTCTTGCCATCAGCGTAAGCACTCTGTTGCCTAGCATCTCCAGTAGCCAACAGACAGTGTACTCCTTGTTTATTAGCTCTTTCAGATTTTCAGTTCTATTTATTGACCATTATAGCAAGATCACAAATCGTACAGCTATGTCCCAGTATAGATAATATCTGTTTTTAAAAACTTGAAATGCAATTCATCAGTTTTGTAGATCTTAGAAGCACTTGTTCAAAACAAAGGCAGGCTGGACATTTTTTGAACTGTTGAAACTTGGAAGCTGAATGGCTTCTTTTCCACTGTAGCTCTGTTTTGTCATTTCAGAGTGCTGGGCTCAGCTTAGAGTTTTTACTGAAAATTCCAATTATTTATCTATCACCTGTATTTCATAAAAAGCCTTCCCAAACTGAGGTTATTGCAATTCTGATTGTTTCTTGTTGGTTAAAACTCAACTGCAAAAACAACAGCTCCTCTGACAGCTTTCTAGGTAGTTCCTGGCTGGGCTCTGTGAACCTCCTCTAGAAAAGTGACAGGCTGTTTCTGATCCCAAGCTGTTCCGTGGTTGTGGTTTAGAAACAGCCTGTCACTTTTGGACTGACCCTTCAAACCCCAGTCCAACTACAGGAACACCTGACTCACTCTTGAGGGGGGC
>PVIH01007572.1:41491-79216 GCA_004025045.1 Sigmodon hispidus
GGAAAAAAAAATTCAGAGGGAAAGATGAACACAAAAAAATGTATGTGTAGCAATCTTATTTGTATTTCCACCCTTGATAAGCCATGCTTATCATTCTTATCCTCTGTATAGTTATTGTTAACTCTTCCACATTTTAAATTCTTTTTACTGTGTTTTTTTTTTTTTGATAAATACAAAATAAAGAAGGAAAAAAAAAAGTGACAGGCTTTTGTGAATTGTGACAATTAGCATAACCAAGGCATGAAATTGGGGCTCAGCTCAACCACAAAATTGAAGTAAATTAACTTTCCTAAATGTGGTATGTGGCAGTTGCTTTTGTAGTATAAGTACACCAGGCCATGTTTGAAGGGAAAATTTAAACCTCAATATGCAGTAGTCCATTATGGAGGTGAAACAAAACAAAACAAACAAACAAACAAAAAAAAAGCAGTCAACAATAATTTGTTGACGATCTAATAGAACTTTTCACAAAATTGATAACAAACATCCATTTTCATGTTTTTATATGATTTTTTCCCTTTTCTATTATGAATAAAGTCATACTTTTGTCCATGTATCCCTGCACACAGGAATTTTTTTTTTTTTTTTATCAGATTCGCTGTAGGCAACTCTGTCCAGGAAGTTGTTTGTTTCATTGGATGATTAAAGATTGCTGTGGGTATGCCCAGATAACTGTGGGTAGTGTTGAGCTGTGGAAAAAAAGTATCCACCCTCTTCACTCCCCCATGCCAAGCTGCTTTTGATCATTGTGTTTTACTTATTTTTATTTTTGCATTCTTCATTTTTAATTTTTGAATAAAGTCTCATTTTTTTTTATCCATGCATGCCCTTGTTCAAACTCCCCTTCCCCTCCCATTCCTCCCAGTCAGTCTCTCTTCTCCCTATCTCCTTATCTCCTCCCCAGCAAGGGCAGGAGGTCCCAAGGTCCCTCAGAGGCTTAGTTCGGCATCCACTCCAGGCAACTCTGCTTTCCACAGCCCAACATCAAGACTGGGTCAGGTGTTCCTCTGGAAGAAATGGGCTCCAAGGTGCCTGTTAAAGGTGCTTTGGATTCCAAGCTGTTCAGTGGTTGTGGTTTGCAGCTTGGGTATGCTTTGTTTTTTATTTAAATGTTAGGATCTTCCATTCCATTCCATGAGTACATTATTCTGTGTTTATGCCAGTACCAGGGTTTTTATTATTATACTTCTACTTTGAAGTCGGGGATGGTGATGCCTCCTGAGGTTACTTTGCTGAGCAAAACTTTTTGGCAATCCTGGCTTACCTGTTCTTCAAATGAAATTGAGCATTGTTCTTTCCAGGTTTGTAAAAAACTTGTGTTGGGATTTTAATGGGAATTGCATTGAATCTGTAGATTGCTTTTGGTAGGATTGGCATTTTGATCCTATGATATGCTATGTTGATCCTACCTATTCAGGAACATGGGAGAGCTTTCCATTTTCTGATATTCTCTTCAGTTTCTTTCTTCAGAAATTTATAGTTTTTATCAAATAGATATTACTTCCTTAATTACACTTACTCCAAGGTATTTATTGCTATTTGCAGCTATTATAAAGGGTGATGTTTCCCTTATTTCTTTTTTTTTTTTGCCCTTTTATCTTTAGTGTATAAGACTGCTACTGATTTCTTTTAGTTAATCTTGTATTCTGCTATATTTCTGAAGGTTTTTATCACCTGTAGTAGATCCCTGGTAGAATTCTGCAGGCTACTTATATATACAATCATATCATTGGCAAATAGAGATAGTTTCAGTTCTTTTTTTCCATTTTTATCCCCTTAATCTCATTTGTTTGCTTATTGCTTTAGCTAAAATTTTGAGAACTAAATTGAATAGATAAGGGAAGAGAGGATAGCCTTGTCTCATTCTTGATTTTAGTGGGACTGCTTTGAGTATTTCTCCATCTAGTTTGATGTTGGCCATCGGCTTATTGTAAATTGCCTTTATTATACATTTTCCCTGTATTGTTGATGTCTCCAGGACTTTTGTAATAATGGAGTGTTGGATTTTGTCAAAGGCTTTTTCAGCGTCTAAGAATATAATCTTGTGATTTTTCTCCTTAAGTCTGTTTATATGAAGGTTGATATTTATAGGTTTCCATATGTTGGACCATTCATAAATTTCTGGGAAGAAGCTTGTTTGATCGTGGAGGATAATATTTTTTTATATGTTGTTGTATATGGCTTGTCAGGATTTTTTGAGAATTTTTACATCAATATTCATGAAGAAAATTGGCCTATAATTTTCTTTTGTTTGTGTGTCATTGAGTGACTTGGATATTTGTGCTATGGTGATGTCATGAAAAGAGTTTGGCAATATTCCTTTAGTTTCTACACTCTGAAACAGTTTGAGGAGTAGTGGTATTAGTTCTTCTTTCAATGTCTGGTAGAATTCTACATGGAAAACATCTGGGCCTTGGCTTTTTTTATTTGGGAGGCTTTTAGTGACAGCTTCAACTTCCTTTAGAGTTATATGTCTGTTTAGGTATTTAATCTGATCTTGATTTAATTTGGTAAGTGATACCTGTCGAGGAAACTGTCTGTTTCTTCTAGGTTTTTCATTTTTGTGGATTATAGATTTTTAAAGTATGATCTGATAATTCTCTGGATTTCCTGGGGGTCTAACGTTATGTTCCCATTTTCATTTCTGATTTTGTTGATTTGGATAATCTCTCTTTCTGCTTTTATTTTAGTTTGGATAACTGTTTATGTATCTTGTAGACTTTCTCAAAGATCCAACTCTTTGATTCATTGATTCTTTGTATTGTTCTTTCTGTTGCAATTGTTTGGATTTTAGCTCTAATTTTGACTATTTCCTTTTGTATACTCCTTCTAGGTGAGTTTGCTTCTAATTGTTTTATGGCTTTCAGCTGAGCTGTTAGTTCTCTAGTATGGAATTTATCTAGGTTTTTCATATAGGCATCTAGTGCTATGAAGTTTTCTCTTAAAAGTGCTTTCATTGTGTCCCATATGTTTGGGTATGTAGTGAATTCATTTTTGTTAAACTTAGGAAGTCTTTGTTTTCTTTCATAATTTCTTCCTTGACCTAGAGGTGGTTCATTTAAGTGATGTTTAGTTTCCATTAGTTGTTAGATGTTCTGTGATTCTTGATGTTGTTGAACTCTAAATTTAGACTATGGTGTTCTGATATGCTACAAGGGATTATTTCCATTCTTTTGTATCGATTGAAATGTGCGTTATGACCAATTATGTGGTAAGTTTTACAGAAAGTTCCATGTGGTTCTGAGAAATATGTATATTCCTTTGTGTTTGGGTGGAAGCTTCTGTAAAGATCAATTAAACACATTTGCATCATAACCTCTGTTACATCCCTTATTTCTCTGTTGACTCTCTGTCTGTTTTGTCTATCCTAGGGTTAAAGTGGGGTATTGAAGTCTCCCATGATAAGAGTGCGAGATTTATGTGGAGTTTGAGCTTTAGTAGTGTTTCTTTTATATTTGTAGGTGCCCTTCTATTAGGGGCATAAATGTTCAGGATTGAAATCTAATCTTGATCAATTTTTCCTGAAATGAATAAGTAATGTCCATCCTGGTCTCTTAGTTGATTTTAGTTTGAAGTCTGCTTTGTTAGATATTAGGATGGCATCACCAGCTTGTTTCTTGGGGCCATCTGATTGGAAAATAGTTTCCCAACCCTTTACACTGAGCCTGTGTCTGTCTTTGGGGTTGAGGTTTATTTCTTGTATGCAGCAGAAGGATGGATTTTGTTTTTGTATCTATAGTGTTAGGGTATATCTTTTTATAGGTGAATTGAGTGTTTTGATGTTAAGAGATATTAGTGACCGCTGATTGTTATTTACGACTGGGGGTTTAGTGGTAGCTTTTATATATTTCCTTTCTTTGTGCTTTTCTTCTTTGGGATTATTGATTGTTTGTGATTTCTTGGGTGTATCTGGGACCCTTAGGTTGCAGTTTTCCCCCTAATGCTTTCTGAAGGGACAGATATGTGGATGGGTATTGTTTAAGTTTGATTTTGTCGTGAAATATCTTGGTTACTCCATCTATGGTGATTGATAATTTTGCTAAGTATAGTAGTCTGGATTGACAGCCATGCTCTTTTAGTGTCTGTATAACTTCTGACCAAGACCTTCTTGCTTTCATTGTTTCCATTTAAGAGGTATTATTCTGATGGGTCTGTCTTTATAGGTAAGATGGCCCTTTTTTTGCAGCTCTTAAATTTTTTTTATTGTTCTGTATGTTTTGTGGCTTGATTATTATGTACTGGGCAGACTTTTGGGGGTTCTAACTTATTTGATGTTCTATAAGCTTCATGTAAATTTATAGGCATTTCCGTCTTTAAGTTGGAAAAGTTTTCTTCTACAATTTTATTGAATACATTATCTGTGCATTTGAGCTGGAATTCTTCTCCTTCAATTCCTATTATTCTCAGGTTAGGTTGTTTCATGGTGTCCCAAAATTCCTGAACATTTTGTGTTATGGCCATTTTGGTTTTAGTGTTTTCTTTAACTGATATATTTATTTTCACTATTGAGTCTTCTACTCCAGAGATTCTCTCTTCCATTTCTTGGATTCTGTTGGCTCTGCTTGTATCTGTAGTTCCAGTTCTTTTCTTCAGGTTTTCTATTTCTACCTTAGTCTCACTTTGTGCCTTTTTATTGCTTCTATTTCAATTTTTTGTTCCTGGAATGTTTCTTTCATTTGTTGGTTTTCTTTGTCTTGGTTTTCTTTGTTTTCCTTCAAGGTTCTGTTTATCTCTTCCAATATTTTGTTTGTATTTTCTTCTATCTCTTTAAGGGAATTTTTATATCCTCTTTTAAGGCTTCTATAATCTACTTAAAGGTGTTTTGTGGTTGTTTCCTTCTATTTCATCTACATTGCTCTGTTCAGGTCTTGGTGTTGTAGAACCGCCAGTTTATTCTGGTGTTGCCTTGTTTTTTCTTTATATTGTTATGTGTGTTCTTGCACTGGCATCTTCCCATTGCTTCAGTTGTTCACACTTAGTCAAGTCTTAGTCAGTTGTGGTTAGAGGGCTTGTGTGTCTCCTGCCTGCCCTGAACACAGGGTCTGCATAGTCTCTGACTTTGCTCTGGATACGGATCTGAGTTTCAATGGCATCTGTCTGTCTATCTATGATGAAGCAGTTTGCCCTGGTATGGAAGCCTAGCCAATGGAGGTCCCTTCTGCTAGGAATATGCAGTTGTATCCTAGGGCTATTCTGGGATCGAGACCCTGAGCATGAACACGGTCCTAGAGACGGATTTTCTGTGAGAAAGCCCAGGAGGTGAGTTTCCCTCACCTCTGATTTTGCTCTCCACATGGTTCAGGGTCTGTCTGTCTTATTTCACACAAAATTTTAAGTGGGAAACATAGATAAATAATATTCTTATTCTTAAGGAGAGCATTTAGAATCAATCCAACTTTAGCACATTTAATGGTAAAATTAAAAATTCCTTTGCTTTGATCAAAATAAATTTAAATATGCTATGACCTTTGATTTCAAGAAAGCATTTATATAAGAAAGAGGTCATGGAATCTTTGCATAGACAGTCTAAATAAATGAATGTATACTCGTAAGTCATTTTCCTGTTTTTACACATTTTATTCTTTTTTATTTCAGGTCTTTTGGTGAAAAGTAAAATTTAAATAATATACCTAAGTTTAATTTTTACTTGACATGATTTTTAAAGCTTCAGTTTCTCCTTGAGACTTTCATTATGTATTTATTTTATTTTTTAATGAAAGTATATTATATTTTATCAAATTATTTTGTAATTTCAAAAATATTTATATAACTTTTAATCTTTTCTATTCTATTAAAAATCTTTTTCCTATTTAAATACTTCATCAGCTTCACTAATAATACACCCATGGTGACTCTGCTAAATATTATTTTTTTCCAGATGTAATTTTCTTTTATAATTTTTATTTTATTATTATGAACTAAGAAGTGACATTTACTACCCTTGTATAACCTTATTCAAGGTCCCTTCCCCCTCCCACAACATCAGGATATTCTCTCTTCTCCACAACTCCCCATCCCCTCTCTTGGCAGGTGGCAAGGAATACCAAGGTCCCACTGTCCCACTATTGCTTAGTTCAGTCTCCACTCCTGGCAGATCCAGTTTTCTCCGCCCAACCTCAAGACTGAGTCAGGTGCTCCTCTAGGGGGAGTGGATTCCAAGGAGTCAGTCTAAGGTATGGAGAGCTGTGTGTAGCCACACCTTAAAGATGGTGCTAGCTTCTGCCCTCGACCTTCCACATGGTGAGTGCTCTCAGTGACAAACTATCCCATAATTGGCTAGGCTGAGGATCTGGTTTGCTTCCGTGTACCTGGACCTATAGGTGGTGCCACGTGGTGTACTGGGGTTGGCTGCCCAGGGGCTATTTAGGCTGCGGGCGGGTTTTCCCTGGACAGAGAAGATGTAGTAAGTCAGTCAGTCCCCATCATAAGTAAGTAAGTAAGTCAGAATTCAAGGTTCCTGAATAAAACTGCTGAAAGAAGAGCCTGGTGTTGTGTCTTTCTTGCGGGACGAGGCAGTCCTGACAAATGGTGGCCTGTATGGGGATTTCTCCTCTCAATAAAGGCTCAAAACTTTCAGTGGTCAGGGTGGTGCACCAGTAAGTACTCAGGTAACGTGGGGATCCGCGACAAGAGCGGGGAATAATTTGCTCTACTCAGTAGATAAAGAGAGAGCGGGATAAGATTCGCTGATGAGCAAATTAAAAGTAAACGTAAAAACAGATTTATTGCAAAAGGCATAATTTTAACCATGGGTGCATCCTCTTTGCACTCAATTTTTTTGGCTCTTAAGGAGCTGCTTCATAGCATTTCCTGAGCCCACTCTAATAGCTAGAAACAGCAGAGCAGTGTGGGTTCCTCTGCTATATTGAAAAGCAGCCAAGAGAGGCAGAGTTAGCAATTAAAGTGGTACAACCTTTTAAAAGCTCTTTGCGTTAGAAAAATGATTGAGGATTCTCAATAAAACAGATTTAGACACTAAAAACCCCTAAATGGGGAAGGAAACAAAGGTTAAAAAGCCATGTAAAGATGGCAGATAAACAGAGAGTCTAGATTCTGGTTATTGCATGTTCTTTTAATTTTTTAACTTTTAATGAGCTAATTGCAGGGAGAAAATTGATTGCTGGGGCTGTTATGTTAAACAAATGCAAGTACTTTGAAGATATCTTGACTTTGAAGTCGGTTTGTAGGAATGTGTTGCTTGGGAAGCGAGTTTCTGCTTTTGTCTCCACGGAGGATCAAGGCCTGTGGATTGGTTCTGGGCAGGTGTGGTTCCATTTGCCAAGGCCACCTGAAGCTGATAGGAGGCTGTCTTGAGTATCAGCACTGCAGTGAGGCAGTGGAGGGTAGCCAGGCCGCCTTGGAGGTGTTGCAGGAGGAGAGATGGGGGGGGCAGGGTGAAAGGGGAAAGTTGTACCCTGACCTTGCTGATATAGAAACTTCTGAGTCTACAGCCTCGGAGGAAGAGCTGCTGTCACTCATAGAACAGATAAAAAGAATAAAAATAAGAAAAAAGAAAAAAAGGAAGGAAAAGAAGGATCCAGATAGAGAAGAATGCTTCAGAATCACAGCATGTCAAGCCGAGCCTTCAGCTCCCCCTTCCCTTCGGAAGGTGGAGATGGTAGTTTAGGGCATACTTTCAGCCCTGGGGCATGGAAGGCAGTCAGAACAGAATTACGCTTAGTTTACCCAGTGATTGGAGTGGGCTTGCATGAGCATACTTGAGCTCAGAACAGTATCTAGAAAGGACAGTGTTAATGTATTGCATTTTTTATACTTCTTAGCCTGAGAGGACAGGCCTGATACAGGTGAAATGCTAAGGATGTCTTTAAATTAATTCTTAAAAGAGTATGAATGTAGTAAGAGCATGGAAAGTTTTGATCAAGAATCCAGATGCCTCCCAACACTCGGGAGAGCGAGATAGATGGATCTCTGTAGCCAAGGATGCACAGAAAAGCCTACATTATATAAAACTTTTCCCAGCATAATGTTTTGACATTCACGTTTATAGCATGTGTTAGTAAATGCTATTGCCTGAACTATATATTGCATTTTGTTTACAAACCCGTAATAGGGGAGTACATATTTTTATTTCTCTTGGCTAAATTCCAAGAAGTGAGATTGCAGAGTCATGTGGCAGTTTATGTTTCTTATATACTTGAGAAACTGCCAATGTTTTCTAAAAAGGCTGAGTTCTGGCTTTTAGTCCCTGGTATAGCCAGGACAATAATCTTTCTGCCAGTGTGGCACAAGCCCTGGATGTACAAAAGGGCATTAATGTTCAGCTAAAGGTAGGCTTGATGGTGGTCAACCAAAGGATTGACCTGGTTCAAGAGCAAATTGATACCCCCTGGCCGTTTGCCAAACTTGGCTGCCAATGGAAATATGCTGGACTTTGTGTGACTGGTATACAATATGGCAATTTTACCCATGTTGCAAACTTGTCTAAGCAATTGTCTAGTTATTTTTTAGGTAATTGGATGGGAGAATTCGACAACCTGATGGAGCAGCTGAGAGTGGCTATCGTCACCGTGAACTCGACCTGGGTAGATGCCAGACGCCTATCCGTGTTCCTGAGACCAATCTGATGCCATGAACCATCTATCTTAAGGAGTGAGCGGGTATAGGAGACTTGATTGGCCTTCTAGTGTTGGTGTCCTTGATATGCCTGTGGTGCATTTGCCGGATTAAGGACTCCCAGTGTTGCAATGCAGCCATGATTATTCAAGCCCTTATAGCCATTAAAGCAGGACAGTCCCCTTATGCTTGATTAACTACCTTAAAGGATTAATTTTTCTAAGCACAGGAGGTGAGGCTTGAGCACTGCACTTGGGACCCACCGAGACTTGGGCCCCAAGAAGAGCACACCTGATTGCATGTGGGTTGATACCTTGCTTCTCACCTCTGTAAAAAAGGGTATCGGATGGGTCTGGTACTCATCAGGTGGATGACATGTGAGTGAGGATCAGTGCAATGTCCTTGGTCCACTCTACAGAGATCAGGCCTCTACTTTTGTCTGTTGCTATAATATAAATATAATATAAATAAGGGGGAACTGTGGAGAGCTGCATGTAGACATGCCTTAAAGATGGTGCTGGCTTCTGCCCTCCACCTTCCACATGGTGAATGCTCTCAGTGACAAACTATCCCATAATTGGCTAGGCTGAGGATCTGGCTTGCTTCCGCGTACCTGGACCTATAGGTGGTAACCATGTGACATACTGGGTTTGGCTGCCCAGAGACTATTTAGGCTGCAGGCGGTATTTCCCCTGGGAGAGGATGTAGTAAGTCAGTCAGTCCCCGTTGTAAGTAAGTAAGTAAGTCAGAATTTGAAAGAAGAGCCTGTTGTTGTGTCTTCTTTGCAAGACAAGGCAGCTGTGACACAAGGTGTTTCTGATCCCAAGTTATTTACTGGTTGTGGTTTAGAGCTTGGGGATGCTTTGCTTTTTCTTGTATGTTAGTTTCTTTGTTTGTTTGTTTGTTTAGAGTCCACAAATGAGTGAGTACATCCCCTGCTTATCTTTCTGGGTTTGTGATACCTCGCTCAGGAAGATATTCTCCAAATCCATCCATTTGCCTGCAAATTTTAGGATATCATTTTTTCTTACTGCTGAGTAGTGTTCCATTGTGTAAGTGTACCACAATTTGTTAATCCATTCTTCCATTGAGGAGCATCTAGGTTGTTTCCAGGTTCTTGCTATTACAAATAATGCTGCTATGAACATAGTTGAGCTAATGCCTTTGGAGTGTGACTGTGCATCTTTAGGGTATATACCCAGAAGTTTTATTGCTGTGTCCTTGGGGAGATTGAGTCTCAATTCTCTGAGAAACTGCCATACTGCATTCCAAAGTGGCTGAACAAACTTACACTCTCACCCACAATGGAGGAGTGTTCCCCTTGCTCTGCATCCCCTCCATCATAGGCTGTCATCTGTGTCTTTTATCTTAGCCAATCTAACAGGTGTCAGTTGGTGTCTCAAAGTTGTTTGATTTGCATTTCTCTAATGGCTAAAGATGATGAGTAGTTTTTCAGGTGCCTTTCAGCCATTTGTAATTCTTCTGCTGAGAATTCCCTTTTAAGATCTGAACCCCATTTTTTGATTAGGTTATTAGAGATTTTGGGCTCTAGATTCCTCAGTTCTTTATATATGTTAGATATCAGTCTGCTATTACTTGTAGGGCTGGTGGAAAGCTATTCCCATTCTGTAAGCTGTTTTTTTGTCCTATTGGCAGTATCCTTGGCATTACAGAAGCTTCTCAGCTTCAGGAGATCTAACTTATTGATTGTTGATTTTATTGTCTGTGCCGCTGATGTTATATTTAGGAAGTGGTTGCCTGTGCCAATTTGTAGAAGTGTATTTCCCACTTCCTTTTCAATCAAGTTTAAAGTTTAAAGTGGCTGTGTTTATGTTGAGATCTTTGATGCACTTGGATTTGAGTTTTGTGCAGGGTGACAGGCTTGAATCTATTTGCATTTATCTACACACTACCATCCATCTATGTCAACACGATTTATTAAATATACTTTGTTTTTTCCATTGAATATTTTGGGCTTCTTTGTTAAAAATCAGGTGTTCATAGGTTTTTGGGTTAATATCTGTGTCCTCAATTCTATTCCATTGATCCACAAGTCTGTTTTTATGCCAGTACCAGGCTGTTTTTATCACTGTAGCTCTATAGTATAGCTTGAAATCAGGGATGGTGATATCTCCTGAGGTTCTTTTGTTGAGTAAGATTGTTTTGGCAATCCTGGCTTTCCTGTTATTCCAAATGAAATTGAGTATTATTCTTTCAAGGTCCAAAAAATATTGTGTTGGGATTTTGATGGGCAGTACATAGAATCTGTAGATTGCTTTTGGTAGAATTGCCATTTTTACTCTGTTGAGGAACATAGGAAAGCTTTCCATTTTCTGATATCCTCTTCAAATTCTTCATCAGTGATTTAAATTTTTTGTCAAATACATCTGTTACTTCTTTGTTTATAGTTACTCCAAGGTATTTCATATTATTTGTAGTTATTATGAAGGGTAATGTTTCCCTTATTTCTTTCTCAGCTCTTCTAGCTTTAGTGCCTAAAAAGGCTACTGATTTCTTTGAGTTAATATTGTATCCTGTTACATTGCTGAAGGTATTTGTCAATCATAGAAGATCCTTGGAATAATTTTCTGATTCACTTATATACAATCATATCATGTGCAAATAGAGATAGTTCTATTTTTTTCTTTTCAGATTTGTATCGACTTAACCTCCTTCAGTTCTCTTATTGCTTTATCTAAAGCTTCGAGAACTATATTGAATAGATAAGTGGAAAAAGAACATCATTGTGTAGTTCCTGATTGTAGTGGGATTGCTTTGTGTTTTTCTCCATTAAATTTGATGCTGGCTGTTGGCTTCTTGTAAATTGCATTTATTATATTTAGGTATTCTCCCTATATTCCTGATCTCTCCATGGCTTTTATCATAAAGGAGTGTTGGACTTTGTCAAAGACTTTTTCAGCATCTAAATATAAGATCATGTGGATTTGTTCTTTTAGATTTTTTATATGATGGATATTGTTTACAGTTTGTTCTATGTTTAACCAGCCCTGCATTCCTTGGAAGAAGCCTACTTGGTTGTGGTGGAGGATTTTTTTATATATTATTTTATATGATTTTCTAAAATTTTGTTGAGAATGTTAGCACCATTATTCATGAGAGATATTGGTCTGTAGTTATCCTTCTTTGTTGTGTCTTTGAGTGGCTTGGGTATTAGGGTGATTGTGGTGTCATAAAACGAATTTGGCAATTTTCTTTCAGTTTCTGCTGTGTGAACCAGTTTGAGGAGTAATTCTTCTTTGAATGTCTGGTAGAATTTGACACTAAAACCATCTGGACCAGGGCTTTTATTTTTAGGGAGGCTTTTAATGACAGCTTCAATTTCCTTAAGGGTTATAGGCCTGTTTAGGTAATTAATCTGACTTCCATTTAATTTTGGTAAAGGTACCTATCCAGGAAGCTGTCCATTTCCTCTAGATTTTGGATTTTTGTGGAGTATAGATTTTTAAACTATGATCTAATAATTCTCTGGATTTTCTTGGGGTCTGTTGTTATGTCCCTCTTTTCAATTCTGATTTTGTTGATTTGGATATTCTCTCTCTGTTTTTTTTTATTAGTTTGCATAATGGCTTATCTATCTTTTTATGTTTCTCAAAGAACCAAGTCTTAGATTCATGGATTCTTTGTATTGTTCTTTTTGTTTCAATTGTATTGATTTCATCCCTAAGTTTTATAATTTCCTGCCGTCTACTTCTTCTAGGTGAGTTCGCTTCTAATTGTTCTAAGGCCTTTAGCTGAGCTACTAGTTCTCTAGTGTGGAGTTTCTCTGGGTTTTTCATGTAGACATCTAGTACTATGAATTTTCCTCTTAAGACTGCCTTCATTGTGACCCATCATTTTGGGTACATTGTGGATTCATTTTCATCAAATTCTAGGAAGATTTTGATTTCTTTCTTAATTTCTTCCTTGACCCAGAGGTGGTTCAGCTGAGTGATGTTTAGTTTCCATGAGTTGGTAGGTTTTTTTTGATTTTTGATGTTGTTGAACTCTAACTTTAGGCCCTCGTGATGTGATATGTTATAAGAGATTATGTTCTTTTTTCTGTATCTGTTGATATTTGCTTTATGACCCATTATGTGGTCATTTTAGAGAAAGTTCCATGAGGAGCTCAGAAATATGTATATTCCTTTGCATTTGTGTGGAAGCTTCTGTAGATATCTATTAAATCCAATTGTATCATAACATCAGTTAGACTCCTTATTTCTCTGTTGAGTCTCTCTCATTGTACTATCCAGGAGTGAAAGTGTGATATTGAAGTTTCCCACTATTAGGGTGTCAGAATTGATGTGGGATTCAAGCTTTAGAAGTGTTTTTTTACATAGGTAGGTGCCCTTATTTTGTGGGCCTAAATTGTCAAGATTAAAATCTCCTCTTGAAAAATTTTTCTTGTGATGAATAAATAATGACCATCTTGGTCCCTTTTAATTGCTTTTAGCATAATTCTACTTTGTTAGATATTAGGATAGCAACCCCAGCTTGTTTCTTAGGACCATTTGACTGGAAAATATTTTCCCAACTCTTTACCCTGAGCTGGTGTCTGTCTTTGTGGTTGAGGTGTGCTTCTTGTAGGCAACAGAAACATGGCTTCTGTTTTTTTATCCATCTTGTTAGTGTGTGTGTTTTTTTTTATAGGAGAGTGAGTCCATTGATATTTATGGATATTAGTGACCACTGATTGATATTTCCTGCTATTTTTGGTGGTTACTTGTTTGTATTTCCTTTGTCTGAGGTATTCTTATGTGGGGTTATTGATTGTTTGTGATTTCATGGGTGTATCTGGGTTCCTTAGGTTGGAGTTCTCCATCTAATACTTTCTGTAGTGCTGGATTGATAGATAGGTATTATTTCTGTCTGAGTTTGTTAAGAAATATGTTGTTTACTCCTTCTATGGTTATTGATAATTTTGCAGAGTATAGTATTCTAGTTTGGAAGCCATACTCTTTTAGCATCTGTATAACTTCTGACCAAGCCCTTCCAGCTTTCATTCGTTCCATTGAATAGTCAGGTGTTATTCTAATGGGTCTGCCTTTGTAGGTAAGTTGACCCTTTTCTTTAGAAGCTCTTAAAATTTTTTCTTTGTTCTATATGTTTTGTGGCTTGATTATTATGTGACACACTGACTCTTTTCGGGGGTCATATCTATTTGGTGTTCTATAAGATTATAGGCATTTCCTTCTTCAAGTTAGGAAAGTTTTCTTCTATGATTTTATTGAATATATTATCTGTACCTTTGAGCTGGGATTCTTCTTCTTCTATTCCTTTTATTCTCAGGTTATGACTTTTCATGGTGTCCCAGATTTCCTGAACATTTTGTGTTATGGCATTTTTTATTTTAGTGTTTTCTTTCACTGATGTATTCATTTGAGCTACTGAGTCATCCACTTCAGAGATTCAGTCTTCCATCTTTTGAATTTTGTTGGTTATGCTTGTATCTGTTATTGCAGCTTTTTTCTTCAGGTTTTCTATTTCCATCTTTGCCTCATTTTGTGCCTTTTTTATTGCTTCTATTTCAGTTTTTAGTTCCTGGCATGTTTCTTTCAAAGTTATGTTCATCTCTTCCAATTTTTTGGTTGTATTTTCTTCTATTTCTTTAAGGGAAATTTTCATGTCTTCTTTGGGGTCTTCAATGATCATCAGAAAGGTATATTTGGTGATACTTCCTTCTGCTTCTTCTTCATTGCTCCGTTGTAGTCTTGTAGTTATAGAACTTCCACTTTCTTCTGGAGTTACCTTGTTGTTCTTTATATTATTATATTTATTTTTGCACTGGTGTCTGCCCATGTCTTCAGTAGTTCACCATTAAGAGACTCCTGGTCAGTTGTGGCAAGAGGGTTTGTGTGTCTCCTGTCACCTCTGAGCAAGTGGTCTTCTTAATGCCTGACTCTGCTCTGGGCTGGGGTCTGAATTTTAAGTCCTTAGTCTTTTTTTGTTGAAGCTCTTGGAGGCAGGGTGGCCACGTAAGTTCCCTTGTCTTAGCAGCAACTGGGGAAACCCTCACAGCCAAAGTCTATCTATGTCTGCTTTGGAGTGTGTGAAGATAGGGACCACAGACAGAACCTGGTGCTTGAACTGGAACCCGAGCCAGAATCCAATTTTCCCTGGCCATATGATTTTTTTCAAACTGTGGAGTGACATACATAAAAATTTTTGACAATTGTATTTTTTAAAACTAGTAAAATTTGTCAAATGACAATCAAATGAGAATTTATAAAAACTATATTTATGCTTTGTAAATAAGTCACATAAATTAAAACAACACATATAAAAATAAAAAATATATTAAGCCATAATATTAAAATCAGATAACAAGGAATTGAAGATGAATGTGTACAGTGGCTCTATTGTTATAATTTTGAAGTTAATGATACTAAACTATTGGTTTGTAAAATTATAAGTGTATGAAATAAGAATCAAAATATTTGTGAGAGTGCTCAACTTTGTGAAAGTGAAGGCTACTTCCTGGAGGAAGACTAAGGAGAGGCCATAGAATCCAGAGCAGACTTGCTATTTCTTGAGAGGTGTGAATACAAATGCTACCATTTTAATGTTTTTATATGTTCCTCATGATTTTGTTGTTCTAAATCCCAAATAAAATAACATATCTTAAAATTACATTTATCAGCTGGATAGAGCTAAATTTATCAATATAAGAAAAATATATTTGATAGGATAAAATTAGCATCACTAAAATTGATGTCTGTTATTATTAAATAATATTTTTTTGCATTTACAGAAAAAATTAAAGAGATAACACATTTCTTTAACATTACAGATTTAAAAATATATTATTAACTTTATTGTTTCTGTCTGTCTGCTATACAAATTTTAGTTTCCATGATTGATCATTTAAACCTTCTCCTCTTGTTTTTTTTTTTTCTCAAACATACAGTGCATAGAATTGTGTCTAATTAATGGGAGTTATAGACTAATGTGCAACATATGAAAATAATTATAAATGGATACCAAATATGTTCACATCTATGCTTTTCTTCATTGACTCTTTCACTTCATTATTTGGAGCAACTTCTATTCTTTAAACAAAGATATGTGACAAAATTGTATTACACCCTTTTAACAAAACATGTGCAATAATAACAAGGATGAACATATAAAGGAACAAGATAGATGTTAGAAGCTTACTTTATTGACTTTGGTGATGCACTTCATGGTTTTCTTTAAATTATAGCACAATTTATAGAAGGTATTAGCTTTTTTGCAATGTCTGCAAAATTATTATTCTGCCATAAAACATTAAAACATCCCACATTTTCCTGGGGAAATATTATTTCACAATTTGTTATTGCAATAACAGAAACCATAGATGTAAGTGATAATATCAGAAAAGGGAATAAAATTATGGGTAGTTTGTTTTTTGTAATGATAAATGCCTTGCCAGGAGTGAAGATTCATCATTTTGCAACAGCAGTATCAAAGCTTTAAACTGCTTATGTGTGTCAGAAGTATTCAAATTGTTTCTGCATATATACTATGATTTCTGCTTAGAACTTCATTGAAGAACTCAAGTATTTATTCAGTTGGGACAATAAATTAAAAGCAACAAGATAATCACTAAAAAACTTTCTTACAATTCGTTATATAGCTTTTTTATGAAATGTTAAGTCATTTATTAATTATTTTGAAAGAGGAAGGAAGGTAGAAGAGAGGCAGGGGGATGGAGGGAGAAAGAAAGAAAAGGAGAACAAAAGAAATTAGGAAAGGAATCAGCCATCGCTTGGTATGTATGGTATTCTCCCTGTCTGTATAGCAAAAGATAGATTTAGGTGCTCTGAGTCTACAATAATAAAGAATGCAAAGCTTCCTATAATGACCAAGTTACATCGGAGTTATTGGCTCATAAATTAGACTGACCTTGTTTCATTTAACTTGACCTGGTTGCACTCCTGTCTTCCACCATTGTCTCCATCCCTACATCTGTCTCCAGCAGTGGTTTCTTTGCCTTTTTGTCATTTGCCTTCTCCTACTCTCTCTCACCATTTTCTCCTGAAATTGTCTTTTAGATTTTCACTCCCAGAATTCTCTTTCCAAATTCCTAGCATCCATATACATTTCCACATAAGAACACATATGTAAAACATGGAACTGATGATAGGAATACATGAGAGAAAAGACATTTGTGTTTATGAGTCTAGGTTGTCATATGTAAAGATTTTCCAATTATGATTATAGCATCACAGGAAAAAAAAGATAGTAAATGACAAATAAGTACATTAAAAAAAAAAACAACCAAAAAACAACAACAGAAGCAACCAACCAACCAACTAAACAAACAAACAAAAACCTCACACAGCAAAGGAGTCACCAACAGAATAGGAAGAAATGCTTCCAGCCACATATAGGATAAAAAATTAATGTAGAATACACAAACAACTAAAAAAAAAAAAGCCTAAATATCAAGAAAACAAAACATCCATGCAAATAGTTTGCTAAAAAACAGAACACAGAGTTCACAAGGGAAGAAACAAAAATGATGTTATTAAAGTTCAAACATTCAAACATTTGGAATAATGGGTTGTAGTTGCATGTATTATTATTATTATTATTATTATTAAATATATTAGTTCTCTGAAAATTATTTGTGATTTGAAGTAAATTTAATTTATAATACTCTTTTTATTTTACAAGTGTTGAAAATTTATTTTACTAAATTTGTATTTAGAAACATTTTCACTTATAAGTGTGAATATATGCCACACTAAACTGACCCACCTTGGGACTCCTTATCCTACTTGGGGAATAGATGAGGGTAGGGGAGTGGGTGGAATCCTGAAGGAGGACTGGAAGGAACTGGGAGGAGGAAAGGGAGGGAAGCAGTGGTATACATGAAAAAAAATTAAAAATAAATAAAAAAAACAAAAAATATTTATATACTTATTTTTAACTCCAAAAAGAGGAGTCAATAGGTCTATCTCCACACATCAATGCTGTTTATAGTGGTGTGTGATACTGAGGTTAATCATGGAAGTCTATGTAACTATTGGATGGGCTCAGAATGTTGGAGAATGTGGGCTCATCAGTAAGTGTCTAACTAACTGCACTGCCATCACCTCACACCTTACCCTAAGTCAGTAAATAGATGAGAATTCAGAGAGTCCCTTTCCATGGCTGTTGGTGGGATTAGTCTTGTGTTGATCCAGGGTAGAGAAAAAGAGTTGTTCTGAGCCAATGATTACAATAATTCTTTTGAATTTGAGGAATGCTGCTGTAGTTAGGTTAGAGAACTTGAGGAGTTTTCAAATTTCCTAACCCTTCTTTTTCAGCATTCCAAAGACTTTGAAGCAGAAGAAAAAATTCCTGTTTGAGCTCAGGTTGTTCTTGGCCCATTGTTATGGAGACAGTTCTTACTTGGGACTAGGAATGATATTTAGCACATGATTATTTACAGAACTAGAGTCATCCAGCTCCCTAATATATCTCCTTTCAATCTATTGTATCTTTAAAATATATATGAGCTACAAAACAGCAAGTTCCCTGTGGCTTTTTTGTACCGTAATAATTCTATCTCCTGGACTTGCTGTTCTTATAGATAACTTAAGGTATGTATATTCCCAGCAATTATTCTGAGAGTGCACGCACAACTGTCTATAACTCCAGTTTCAGGGGATAGTGGATTCCCATACCTGTGTGGTGTGCATTCTGACACTTAAGCATACATATGTTCATATAAAATAAATGAATAGATATATAATAACAAAATGAAGCTGGTCAATCACAGTATTCACTATACTTATTTTGCTTTCACCCATACCCTAGACATTCCAAATATAAATGTAAAACACAGAAAGAAATTATAAATACAGTGACATTTTCATTCTGTAATTAAAGTCACAAAATAAATATGTAAAAGCGAATTTAAGTAATAAACCCTTTGTTGTATTCTCAAATTTAAAAATATATACACAATATAAAAATGCTTACTGCAACAATGTAAAAGTAAATATTTATGAATTTACAAAATGACTTTAGAACATTTGTTTTAAAAATTAAAATTGCCAAATCCAATTAAAATTGTGCCTAAGAATTATTTTTGTCTTCAGAGAAAATGTCTTTGTGACCTGTGTTTTGATGTTATTTCCTTTTGTTTCTCTATGCTGCACACTTAGTTTATTAATTTTCTTGAGGGAGTGATAAATTCTTTAACATTTCTGCTTTTTGCTGTGATAACACTTTCAGCTAGCTGAAAAGAACTAAGTTCAAAAATAGCAAGTCAGAAGTGAGGCATTAATACCATAGGTGCAATGTTAACACAATGAGAGTGAACTAGGACATTTCTTCCTTCCCCTGATCATTCTGAGTTGCAGTCTACAGTATATAATATAAAGTTTTTTACTGTTTTTGAAAATCAATATCAAATTATGTAAAACAGCAAAACATCCAAGATAGCTTTAAAAAATCTTACAATAATAAAACTTCTCTTTTCTCTAAAAATACATGATATGAAGGTTTTAGATTAGAGAAATTAATTATTTTTCATTGACTTGTTGTTACAGGTTTATCACAGAACCAACAGAACACCACTCACATAATTTAATAATGCCTCTGGCTCCAGAAAACTAATTACAATTTTTCTAATACTTAATAAGTCTCATAAATCATAATGTTTAATTTGTAGCACAGCATTTTATCCTACATGCAATAAAAACAAAGTGAAACAAAACAGAACCCCTATTTTTTAAGTAGAAATATATTGTAACAGAAGGAATTGTGAATAAATTAAAAGTAACTATTCTATGTAGAAACACTTTCAGATTCTTTTGTTTCCATGGTCACTTGAGGTTCATGTCTATATTCGCTACATATTTCTTTGAAGGTAGAATATTTGATTGAAACTAGAATGTAACTAGAATTGAAAAGTGGAACCATAGCAAAACTAAGACAGCTGCCCCAGTTTAGCCTAGCAGTTTTGTGCATGTTTGTCTCTGTAGGCTCATTGATGAATTTTAAAGTAAGGCAAGCAAAGTCCTTTAAAACAGAGTTTTGAGAGAAAGGCAGCAAGTTTTAAAAACCCTCTCTTTGAAGATATCTGAATGTGTTGGAAGTGAATGCATGGGAATTTTGTGGGTTTGAAGTATTCAAAACCATTGAAACTTTTGAAATAATTCAAAATAGTTTGGGAATAAGTACAGAAATAGTTTGAATTGTGTTGCATTTTATTAATGCTCATATTAAATATATTAAGAAAATATTTGCATCTTGAGAAATATGTTACTGATAAACAACCTATTGATCTTGGTAGATATATTAAATATTGCATTTTTTATTCATTCTTCTGTTCTAGTGATAAGCAAATTATTGCCTTCATACCTGACTACCACATATTTTGACATCTTTATAATTTTTATAAATCATTGTCTCCATGAGAAGAAATTGTAAAACTGTTATTTTTTATAACTTTCCACTAATTCTGAATATACTATAAGTAAACTAATGATAAAACATCAAAATCAGGAATGACAAGACCATGCTTTATAGATAAAAGAGTATGACTAAAGTAATTGACATACAGGGTGGGCGATGATAGATAGTTCATAGAGACTACTAAATTTTAAATAAACATTGAAGAGAAAAAATGACATTTTAAAGAAGAAAGCAAAGATATGGAATGAGTGAGAACATAGAATTAGAAAAGCAGCATGTGAACACACAGAGTATGCGACTTGAGCAGGAAATGGAAATAGAAAGCTTCCAACAATGTGGAATCTCATGCTGTTTAAAAGAAGTGCGAATTGGAGACTCACTGAAGTAAAAGGAGTCCCAAGTGAAAGACAAACTCTGAATGTCCTTTCACATTTTAAAATCATGTTCAAAGTTCAGAAACTTGTGAATATATTTTAAGTAGTATATTGAAGTGATTTTTTTTTTGTAACTTTTTTAGCAATGCATCTAGTTTGTTTTGTGGAGACTAGTCTGAGGTCAGAAAGACTGCTTGGAGATGAAGAAGGCACTGTGAGAAATTTGAAGTGCACAAAAGAAAAGATGAGAGAAATCTAAGAGCAGCTGTGGCCAACACATGGAGTTGTTGGGTGAACTTGCCTCTCTTGACAAATTAACCCAGTATTTCATTGTTCTATGGAATTGTCTTTTTAGAAGTACTACCTAGCATGTCCTGTAAACCTTAATTTAGAAAGTCCAATCATCTATGCTCCCTTATAACTTCTTCAGTACTCCAGACCTCCAGACCCCCTTATCTAATGGTTCATAAGCTTATTAAATTAGGCTTTACACATCCTTATCTAAGTGTAAATGAGCTACTGTGCATAGCATCTCTTTTAATAGTAAGCCTTTTAAGCTGCAGATTAAACTTCATAAGTGAATAACTAAAAGTTAAGCAAAAATTGTGGTAAGTAGGAAATATGAGATATTTTGCATGAAAGTGCATGATGATCGTGTTGCATTTTTTGCAAATTAAATAGCATCTTTCTTCTATTTTTCTTTGATGATTTCTGATAATACAGGCTTTTGTGGTTAACTTTACAAAATGTATTTTTAATTTTTATTTAATATAGCACTATTGTGTTTAAGTGCAACATCATCAGAGTCTAATATACACTCAGATATGAAAATTTAATTCAATGTCTCTCATAAGGCTGTCCATATTTTTTGTTGTATGTAAAGTCCCTGGTAGAGGACAGCTTGGAGTAAAGAACTGCTTAGGAAGCCAGTCAATTTGATACCAAAAGAAAGGAAAAAGAAATTTTAAAAGGATTTTGTTGCCTATGTCATTATGGAATAAGCTTGTGGAAAAGCATACAAGGATATAACCAATTAGGTTATAAGTAGTGTGTAGGGAACATAATGAACAAGCAAAAAAAAATAATTGCAAAGAATAGATATTGGAAAAGTAAAAATATGCACATGTAAAACAAATTTTAAATACTGAATAAAAACATCCTACTGGTGGATGAGAAGAGATTTTAGAAAGAATAAAATGATAACTTACCATAAATAGACACTGCAAATAAAGTTGAATTATAATTTATATTTTCAAATAAAAAATAAATCATAAAACCCTGCATCAACAACATAAATGAATCTCTCTATACAAAAAAATGGAAATTGAGAAAAAATATCACCTTAAGTAACTCTCATATTTTGTTCTTGAGGGTTTTTTTTCACAAATATAGCTTTTGATCTACTTAAATAAGTACATGCAAATTTATAAAAATATTACATAGTGTTTAAGGCATTATTATGAATGAACTGATATTTGCATATTACTAGGACTCAATGAAATGTTAAATATTGTCTAAAATGATTTGATTTTAATAACAATATAGCACTGTTGAATTTAATAAATAAGTAATTAAGATATATTAACAACTTTAAGCTCGATTGAATTCCAAGAAGTTCAGATTAACAGCTTTTTCCTTAAAAACATATTTTTATTATTTAAGAGACCTCTAAAATTAAAATTTAAATACATTTTATTATATTCTCTTCTTCTCTCAAGACCGTCCAGATCTTCTCTTCTCCCTCTCCTTATACAACCAACTTAAAGTTAATTTTCAAAAGTAACCAGCAAACTAGTAGGACAACAAAAGACCCAGTACAATGAAAAAAATTAAAACAAAACATAAGAAGAAAAACAAATTAACACCAAATTGTAAACAAATAAATGCATACAAAAACCCTGTGGAGTCCATTATATATTGGAGGGTTGATATATCCAGTGTCACTCCTCTGAAGAGAACTGATTTTTCCCTTTCCTAAGAGCTATAAATGACAGTTTGGTTTTTAGCTTTTGCAATGTTGCTAGGTTTGCAAATATTCATTTTCTGAATATAACAAAAAATGCAATAAAATAAAACAAAAGCATCACATTGTAGGTAGAAAACACAAACCAGTAGGAAAAAAAGTGCCCATGAGGAAACATAAGAATCAGAGACCCACACCTTCATACTGTCAGGAATTCATAAAACACTAACTGGAGATGGTACAAGGAGGATTACCACAGGCCTTCACCTCTCCCTTTGCTCCTCCAAATCAAATTTTCAGTTTTGTCCCCAGGTCTGAAGCCTTCTTCCTCATTCTGCCCCCATCTCTAGTTGATCCCTCAGATCTTCCTCTCCTAACCACCCTCCACCTGCTCAGCTCACAACTCCAATAGACCACTCCTGCCCTAGAGACAGTTGGATGACTTCACATCTGTGACATTTACTCTGCTCCTCCTGATCCAATTAAGCTTACTTTCTCTGACCTGCTCTCCCCAAAATTTCCTGGTTAGATTGATAAACTTCCCTATTTTATTTATCCTTTGAGAATTTCATAATGTATCATTATTATGATCATATTCACCTCAACCACATTAAGTTTTCCTAGTCTCCTTATTTCCTAAGTACTCACTTCCAACTTGACAAAATTCTGTTTTCTTACCTCTAAAGTATATATTTTATATTAAATAAAATTGAAAGAAAGATAACAGTTCTTATTAGTTTCATGTAGCACCAATACATGACAGTATATCAATTGGCCTGTTTATAATTTTTAATGTATAGTTTGTATCTTTTATGGAAATGATATAGATTTACTTCAGTGACCATGCTATTTTCCACCTCATTTACTACTTTTCAAAATAGCAGTAGAAAAATATATAGCAAATCCTGCATTTTTTTAAATTTTCTGTCATTTTCTTACCTGGAGTTATAGTCTACACACAGAAAACATAACTAGGTCACTTTTCCTGACCAGTGACAAAGATCTTTGTGAGTTCTCTGGTTAAAAAAAAAAGGGATTGATAGATTTCTTTGAGCATATTTGTTTTAAATTAATATTAATACCTTTGAATCTTTGACACTATAAAATCTAAATGTAAAAGTCAGGAAAAAATGGCTGTATTGCCTCATTAGCATACATATATTCACTAATGACAGGAGGAGAAATAAACCTGATTGTAGGCATTCTCAGCTTGGAATTATGCAGATGGGTAGTGAGGATCTTATAAGAAATAGGTTTGTGAAAATAAGGTAAATCTTCTTCCTGAAAATAGAGAATAAATTGTTTTCTGAAAGTAAATGTAAATATATAAGTTTTTTCATTAAACGTCACAAAGACTTACAAATCTTCCTAAAAAGATGACCAGCCCAATCAAATGAATTGTAAGCATACTGCTGTTAAATTTAATCTAATATTTATTCTCTGGAATTTGAATAAATCCAGTTATGTCTTAATTAACATGTTAAATGTGTAATCATAAATATGCATGATGTAGGAGGCATGTACTTTCACGTAACACTGATCCTGTTTAAGTACTAAAATTTCTAACATGAACACAAGCTATACTAAGTGTAATTTTACAATGCAATAGTGAAAATTCATGAAATTTTAACTTTTCTATAAATTTCCAAGTATAAAACAAAGTTATTGGAATACAGTTTTAAGGTCTTTATGTTAATTAAAGAGAAGAAAAAGTTATAAAATTAATTATACCTATTAGCATTTATTGATCATTATAATACTTGAATGTTGACATTCATCTTCAAAAGTAAGATTTTGGTATTATCCTTGTGTTAAGGTAGTAAAACACTGGGCTGGAGAGATGGCTCAGCCATTAAAGACTCACAAACAAAAATCTAAGGTAGTAAAAGTTTATGGCATAGCATATTAAAAACTATTTAGGATCTTGTTTGGCATACAATGAATTTTCCAATTTCTAGGATAGTATTTACTGGCAATATTGGTGTTAGTGATGACTCAGAACTGCCTGCAACCTCTTATCCAGGGGATCTGACACCCATAATCTCTTTTGTTCTTTAGGGTAGTGAAATGACATGCAGCCTCCCCACACATATTTTTTTTTTAAATATATAGTCTTTAAAAAAGGAACCCTTCCAAGAAATACTTAAAATGATACCTTCAAAATTCACATAAAGATTTTAAATCATCAAAGTTATTGAAGAACTTAACAAAATCAACACTCTCTGGCAGACATGATGGTGGGCCTTCTCCTGAGTTGGTACATTGATTATATTGAACTTATTACATCAAGAAAATAAAGAATACAAGAAAGGATGACTAGATGATCCAACATAATATACCTGTTAAAAGTCAATGGTATCACCTGGATATTTGTGTAAGCAACTTGATTGTTCTCAGACCTCTTTTATTGTCTATCCTCATTCATTTATAATAATTGAATGAATGAGCCATAAACCTTTGTGTATTAGAATTAGTGATTGCTCATAATTTCTGAACTTCCTCTCCAGAGAAATTGAACCCTCTTCTGTTGTTTAGGGCACTGAACTGGCATGCATTCCTTTCATGAAAGGTGGTTGCAGATAACATTTTAAAATTTAGAGTTTTGAGTTTTATTAATTTTAGAGAATTTCATATATAAGTTCAGTATTTAATGTTTAATGTTATTCTACCTCATTTTCTCATGCCTCCAATTTTTTCCTTCTCAATTTAACATGTACACACAACACATACATATGAACAAACAGACATACACATATGTATGATATATGTTTAGGGCTGACCTCTTGGGTTTGGTCATCAGGAGAATATTCACTAGATAAAACAGCTTTGCTTCAATAAATTCAGGCTTTGAACATTTTGGTATTCAATTAAACCATAGCATATTATATATCAGAATCATATCAAAGATAAGCTCCTCTCAATAAAACAGATTTAGACTCACAAAACCTCTAAATGGGGTAAAATGTGTGTAAAATATGCATAGGCTTCAAAGGGAAGAAAAAAGGGTCAAAAAAGCCCTTTGAAAAGAAATAGGAATAAAGATAAAAAGGGCACCTAAAGATGGCAGATAAACAATGAGACTGGATTATAGTTACTTTGTTTTCTTTTAAATTTTAAACTTTTAATAAGCTAACTGCAGAAAGACAATTGACTGTTAAGGCTGCTAAGTTAAAAATACATATATTTTAAAGATATCTTGACTTTGAAATCTGTTTATAAGAATATGTTGCTTGGGAAGAGTTTCTGGTTTTGTTTCCACAGATCAAAACCTGTGGATTGGTTCCATTCAAATATGATTTCATTTGCCAAGACCACCTGAAAATTCTCTGATGAGAAGATCAGTTTCCAAGATGCCAGTTGAGATGATTCAGTCTGAAGACCCCATAAAATTCCCAGCATCCTTTAGTCAGCAGGAAGTAGTAAAAGAAAAAAAAAAGCTATGTCCAATTTCCTAACCATTATTAATGTTTCTTTTCATTTTAAATGGTTAATGGTCATTGACAATCTCTTTCAAAAAAGGGTGGAGAGGAAATGATATAGGAATGGTATAAAAAGATAGATGGATTTTTGTTTATTGATACAAACTTAAGGTCAATTTTATTTGGCTGTATATGTTTTTCTACTCTTGATTAATATACTGCCTTTTCTTTACCTTGAAACTTTCAATCTCTTTGGTTGCTCAGGTAACCCAGGATTAATAGATTGGTGCTGGCCAAGCCAATGCAGAAGGTAGTATCTGAGTATCAGCTCTTCTTAGGGTTCCTTGGTTCATCCTCATTCTTAGCCCCAAACTAAGTTTTAGATAACAATCACATTAAATTTTTGTAGTACAACAAAGCAAAGATAGTACTCAGAAGCTTCAAATAATTAGTAAACAGTGGAAATAATCTGTTTAGATAAATAATTTTTAAAGAGTTCTTTAGAAATAAGTTGTTCTGTAATGTATTCTTATAATTCATAGCACAAAGTGGTAGGCAAGTCAAATCATTTCAGGAGCCAATAGTGAATATATTTAAATGTGAACTATGCGAAAAGACTTTCCATGGGATTTTAAAACTCTACTACATATAAGTTGCTACATTGTATAATGCAATATTTCATAAATGAATAGTTTCATAAATTTTGGAATGGCTTTACAAAACTTTCTATTATTAGCTTAATTGTCTTATAATCTTTATTCTGATTGATAGAGTTTTTATATACCAATTTTTTCCATTAGGGTATTTTCTTATATTTGGAATCAGGATAGTCTTCTTAAGCAACAGAAATAATGTGGATGGATTTACAATTATGGGCTTTAAGAGGTATAACTGAGAGGATGGGGGGAGGAAATAATCTTTTAAAAAAGATCATTGTGGTGAGATTTCCTCTAAATGTTTTCCCTTCCCCTTAGAAGGGACCCAAGTGATTTCCATCTTAGAAAGTAGTGTATGGTCTAGCCTCATGTTTGCATCTACCTTCATTTATTTCCCTTTGAAGGTATTCAACACCAACTTCTCATATAGGACTTTTATTGCCTTTTTTTTCTGAAGATCTTTGTTAAATTTATATATACATTAATTTGCCTTGGTGTTTGCTTGGAATTAGGAACTGGAACTACAGGCAGTTGTGAGCTGCCATGTAGGTGCTGGATAATCATATAATTTTTAGTAATAATATAGTTATATATGTGTACCATGTGGTAAAAATATGGTAAAAATTTTGTGATACCTATTTTATACCCCTCAGATATTAATAATCATCTTTATACCATATTAAGGTAGAGAGTTTCCTGGCCTGGTAACAACTACAGCTAATTGAGCATCAAAAGGAAAACAATGCCCCCTAGTTCTACATTAATCGTAATGAATATAAAGACATTGCCAGTAGAAAACAGAAAGCCAACCATGGGATCTTTACCTCTGACCTATTTCTAATGTTCTTAAGAATGTATACAAACTGCAAGCATCAGCAATCATTTAGCTTCAGTGAGGTTTTCATTTATTATAGGGTTGGATTATTTTGGAATCATGTAATAATACTTAACACTGTAGTATGAAAGAAAACTCTATTAACTAAATTATTTGCTAAATTGTACTTTGATGAAATTGCTATTTTCTTTGTGATTACAGAGCAAATATTACTGTAATTTTCTGACATGAGGAGGTACTTGTTCACTTGGACCATGAATCAGCAATGCCACAATAAAGTATAAATATGTGACATTTAATGCATGACTACATAAAAATTGATTAATTTTTAATGTGTAATATATGATTATACATGATATGTATAAATGCACATATATGCATATGACTATTGATACATATATATGCCTTACACATATAAAGTTTATATGGAAATATATTTATTTGACTCTTGGTCATACAAATATTTACCAAATTTTAAGAAAGAGTATATTTATTATTGCCATTCTACATGTAAACAATTTCTTCAAGCACAATAGAATTTAGTTGTCAGATAATTATGTTTACTATGAATTGAAATGGTCCTTTTGACAATTTTTAGCTACTTCCACTTTATTTCTTAGTGTTTCAAAATAAATGTCCTTTCGATACAGCTTTTCTAATGTGTCTGTAACTATCACTTTATACTAAACAGGGGACATATAATCTGAGAAAATCAAATTTGTCCAGCATAATGACAAGAGTTTCTTAATGAATTGAAACAGTCTACCACATTGAAGACCTTGAGAGATTTCAAAATATACAACTTTTCACAGAAATACTGAGTTCCATAAAGCATTTTACTTCTCTATGACCCCACAGTGTCATATCCAAATGTGCAGTAAAATACAGAAATGCTATCTAAATTGTTTTGGGATATTTGTTACACACACACTTCCAACATAATGACCTCATTTTCTCTTTCTAAGTCACTCTTTAGTGAGGATTAAGAGACTACAGAACTCCCCCATGCCACATTCTCTTTTTATTAGAGGAATATGTCTGAAAGATATTTACAAGGTTTCTTAGCTATTATATTTAGGCAGCAGATGTCACTTAATCAAGGGAAAATGGAAGACAAAATAAAAACCTACTTGCCTATCATGGCAAAATTTGATAGCTAATTCAGTTTCACCAACAGCTTTTGTTGAGTTTCCTGTACTTCTCAGTTATTTTCTCATTGCTATGACCTCACATCTGTCATAAAACAAATAAGTGAAAGAAAGGATTACTTTAATCATGTTTCATAGAGCATAGTACATAATGGTGAGAAAGGCATGTCAGAGAACAAGCACCTGTTAATGATGATAGGAAGCTGTATGTTCACTCTTCTGCAGGTCAGGATTCAGAAATGTTGAAATGCTAGTGGTCACTAGGATGTATCCTTTCCCTGTTTCATTTTGTTCAGGAACCTACCCCAGAGAATAGTGATGCACACTGTCAGTGAACACTCAGCCAATCCCCTTGACAGCAGCCTCACTCATATCCAGATGTTAACCTTTTTGATCATCACTATACAAAGTGGATCATAGATGTTGACCATCACATGTTCCACTCAGAAGTGCTCATTCCAGATAGGCAGCTGAAACCCAGTTCACTCTGATCAGGCAAAACTGCTAATTACCTGCACTGTTGAGGCTTTTGTAAAATTATTTATTTTAATGAGAGGAAGATTTGTATTTATCAATTTCAGAAATATGGAGAATTCTAATTTAAATATTATTTGAAAGAAGCCTCCTGCTCTTTGCACTTCAAAATCTTCCATTTCTGTGAATCTATCTCTTTTTATTTATAAAAATATTTTGCTCAATCTAATTTTATTTTTTTGATATAACTCTTCCTGAAATTATCAGTTGTATCTTAATTGTTAAATGAAAGGGACTTCCATACTGAACCTTGATTTTTCTATTTGTCTCAAAATTCATGTCACTGACATCATCTTATTAAACTTTATTTTCTCTCATTTCTGTCAATTTTTATTGTCAAGAGAAAAATAATTAAAGAATAATTATATAATAAGTAAAAAAATAACTAAATAGAATAATTTAAAGGTAGAAGGATTTGATATGACTTGTGATGTCAAAATCCTCAATTCTAAATAATTTTTGTTTTGTTTCAAGCCTGTAATGATGAAGAATAAAATGGAAGAAGAGTATTGTAGAGGAAATTGTTCCTTCATGAGCAAAAACGTAGACCACAGCAAAAAGAAAGATCTCAAAGAGAGGGCAGGCTTACTCATTCTATATTTGTTCCAACTGACCACCTGACTGACTTCGTGTTGATACATATACAATGTAGATCTTATCTTCTCAGTGCTTCTTATTTCTTGTCAATAACCACTAGAAATGATCTTGTGCACATGTGCAGAGGTGTGCTTCCACTAAGTCTCCAGGCAGAATTTAATCCTGTACATTTCACAAGCAAGATTAACCATGTTAATCATGTACTCTTTTTGGTGTCCACCTCTCTGTGATTTGAGTGTTTGACTTGCTAACTTTTTCACAATAAAGTCAGTGAATATCTGTTTAGTTTATATGTAAAATGATTAGTTATGTCAAATGTTTTTAAAACATAGTTTAACAAAGAAACAAGATTTTAGCAAAACATTTGAGTTACGTTGATTTAAATTATTGCATTTTTATTAAAAACAAGAGTAATTGGGCACATTTTATAATACATAAAATTATAGTAATCTAAATCAATAAACACTGAACACAGTTATTATGTCTGAAATATAACTTTTAATGAAATGTAATTTTCTTTATATCCAGTAGCATTAAAATAACCTCAGCAAAATTTAGTGAATAAGTAAAGTGAGAAAAATAAATTTTCTTTGATTTTTATACCTAAAATATTTTGAAGTTGTTTCACACCTATTAAATCACCATCTGTAGGAGGAAATGTGTAGTAGCATGAATTTGGGTTGTATGAAAAGAAGACTCTGAGCCAAATACTGGGGCAAGGCAGAAATACTAGAAAGAGATTGTACCACAGTCAATTTTCACACATCTGTCTTACAACTTCCCCAGCCAAACTCCTGGTCTCTTCTGCTTGTAGCTTCTGCCAATTGCTTCTGTTCCTGCCTGGTTTCTATGAGCCCTTAAATACTCTATCCCATCCAGGTTAGGATTAAAGGCATGTAGGCTTGAACTCACAGAAACAGAAGAAGTTATGTCTCTGGAGTTATGGGATTAAGGGTGTTGATCCCACTTCTGACTTTCCCTGTGTGTGATTGACTCAGCTGTTTATCTTTGTGTTTAAATATCAAGGATTTCCTGACCTGTCTGCCTAGGATTTGACTGTGTGGTCTCTTTGATATCCCAGTATTTATTAAATATCTAACATATATCCACATATTGCCTTTTGTGTCAAAAATAAAAAAGAAAGTAATAACTAACATAGAAAAAGCATATAAAATAGGAACAATAATTACATGCAATAATATACAAACAATAATTACATGAGAAATGTCCAGTTCATTGACAATGGGCAAATTTGAAGAAAGTGTTCCATTATTTTTCCTATTTTGGTGAGTCCAAAGGAATGTACCTAATCCACTTTGTATCTATCTTGTATTACTAAACACTAAATTTTGATGTCTCTTAAACTTATACACTTTAACTTCTAAGGGAGATTCTGACCCATATCATGTGGCTCTTCTGATATGATACAAAGATTTTTCATTTTCCTTTAATAAGTATTCTTGGTTTTGAGAAAGAGAGAGCCACTCTCCAACTCCAAAATGAGCTTTATTTTATAATTTACTGGGATTTCAACTTATCTTGTAATTAAAGACAGAGGTTAAGAAGAAAGATTTTACAACATAGAATATATTGGTACCAATAGATGCATTATTCTTTTGTTTCTGAATTTTCTGGATAGCCTCCCTTCTGTTTTAGATGTCTAAATCTTTTAACTTTCTGGTTTTCTGTAAAGACAAAACCAAAAACCTGCCCCAAAATTTTGTTGTTTTTTTTTTCAACTTAAAGAAATGTGGTGGATAAGCCATCAATTCTTTTTTTCATGAAATTTCACTGGTTCAAATCAAGTCTTAATTTTGATGGTACCCTGAACTTTTCTTCACCTGTGGAAACTAAAGCAAAACCCTTACCCAAATATAACTTTGGGGAAGTTTCTTTTCTAATATTTGTCAGATTTCATTTTTAGTTTCTCCTGATTTTTTAATCTTTTATAGAATTTCTATTATCCAGAGCAATAGTTTTGTTTTTATATAATAGGCTTTATATTTTTTGATCACACTGGGAAGGGTGTTTTTTCTGAGATGATAGGAAAAGCCTGAGCTGGATTTGATATGGGGGCTTTGGGCATTTTGGAGGCTTTCAATGGCTCCCTCAGGGTGTTTCCTGAAGGCAAATTGTAACTTTTTCTGTCTCTTGTTGACCAAAATTTATTAGTCCAATGTCTACCTTTTCCATACCTCTTGCATACTCCAGGAAGGAGGGTTGTTCTCTTGGGATTATTCTTAACACAGGCACTGTTACTGGGAACACATTGATTATAATTTCTTTGTTTTTGACCTTGCCTTCCACAATTATAGCATTTAACATTTTGCCTTTTTCTTATACCTCTAGAAATTATCTCTCCTTCCCAATTTTCATCACATTCATAAGAATCTGCATTAATTATTTCACAAATCCAATTCTCTAAGGGTGCTGACCATACTTTTAATGGTCTGATTATTATTTTTATTTTCGCATCATGTATTAGCATTCTCAAATGCCAGGGATTCAATTATTATTTGCCTTGCTTCTGAATCTGGTACTATCCTATTTACTGCTGCAAATAATCTCTGCAAAAAGTCTGTAAAAGTTTCCTGTTGGATTTGAATTACTTTTGTGAATGACTTGGCTTTCTTTTCTACTTCTGTCCAATCCCAAACATTTAGTACTGTCATGTGGCATAAATCAAGAGTGTGTGAATTGAATAGGGATTACCTTTTAACATCAGAATATTTTTCTTCCCCAAGAAGTTGATCTTGGGAGACTTCTATGCCGCTGGCTCTGCTTCTTTCTTGTATTATTTTAGTCTTCTCCTTCCACCATGTTTTCCATTATAAAAGTGGCCCTGGTTCTAAAACAGCAGTAACCATATCTAACCAGTCCTTAGAAGTGATCTGACTGCAAGAATATCAGGAATTCAACATTTGTTTTCAAAAAATGCTGAATGCATCCCATATGTCACAATTGCATCTTTAACCCTTTTTAGTTCTAGCATATGTACCGGAGCCCAATTTACTTCTCTAATACTCCTATCCTCTTTTGATTTTGTAGTGGTTCCTGGGTATATTAGTGTTGTCTGTTTGATAACCTTAGGCTGTTTTTCTGTAGCTTTAAATAACCTTACTGAGATCTGTTCTTTATACTCCTCTGCTTTTGTTTGAATACCTTTGAGTTACATTTTAATAGACTTTTTAAAGACTTCTTTTTTAGCATTCACAGTAATTGACTTCTTTAAAGACAAAACAGAATTCAAACTAAAAATATTCATAATAGATTTTATGAATATAATCCCATTTACTTTATTTTTCTTTTCCTTTACTGCTTCAAATATCAAAATGTCTAGAGAAAGATCACATAAAGCACAAACACACTCCATTGCCTTAAACAAATTCTCCCCTTTAAAAAAAATTCTGTTGTACTCACCAACCTAGTTGTCAATGATGATTCTAATGGTTGTGAAGAGGGGCAGCTACCTAGTGTGATAGTAGCCCAAGGAGAAGTTCACAAAGAGAAAGAACCTGCAATCCATCAGAAGAAAGAGGCCACTGTCTGAAAAAAACTTACCCAGATAAAAGTGAAATGGAAACACATATGGGATGGTCTGCCTAAAGCTGGAGGCTAACTTAACAGCCTATTCAGCAGATAATTACTCCTCTGGTCACGTGTCCTTCTGGCTGGAAAGGGGCATTTTCGGAGGGGGGTTTATTTGTGCCACAAAGTTTAGGGCTAAATGTAATAGCATGGATTTGGGTTGTATAAAAAGCAGACTTAGCCAAATTTGAGGGAAGGCTAAAATATCAGAGAGAGAAAGCATCACAGTCAATTCTTACTCAGCTCTCTTGCAATTTCCTCAGCCACACTTCTGGTCTTTTCTGCCTGTGGATTCTGCCAGGTGCTTCTGTTCCTGCCTGGTTTCTATGAGACCTTATAGACCCTATCCTATCCAGGTTAGTATTAAAGGTGTGTAGCCTTGAACTCACAGAAACAGAAGTTCTATCTCTGGAGTTATGAATTAAAGGGTGTTGAGCCCACTCCTGACTTTCCCTGTACTGGAGTTAAAGTTGTGTTGATTGATTCAGCTGCTTATCTTTGTATTCAAGGATTTCATGACCCGTCTGCCTAGGATTTGACTGTGTGGTCTCTCTGATATCCCAGGATTTTTTAAGTACCTAACATATATCCACAGAAGTGGCCAAAATTACAATGTTTGCTGCAAAGCTATATTGCTGAATCCAAATTTGCAACAAGCATTAACTCCTCATAAGTTTGACGTGAAAATCTATAACTGTCAGGATAAATACTGAAATATTAATTAGCTAGTGATATAAAAGTCAATAAAGGTCATAAAAATAATTTGCTATTCTTCTGAATAGCATAACTTCCTTAATCAGTAATACTTTTCAAAACTAAAAAGGGAATGCTGACCAGAATTACAAGTAGCTAAAAGGCACTTGAAAAAGTACTCATCATCTTTATCAATCAGAGAAATGCAAATCAAAACAACTTTGAGATACCACCTGACACCTGTCAGATTGGCTAAAATAAAAGACACAGATGAGAGCCTATGCTGGAGAGAGTGTGAAGCAAGAGGAAGACTCCTCCATTGTCGGTAGGAGTGTAAGCTTGTTCAGCCATTCTAAAGTGCAGTATAGGCAGTTTCTCAGAAAACAATCAGTCTCCCCAAGGACCTAGCAATACCACTTCTGGGTATATACCCTAAAGATGCACAGTTGCACTCCAATGGCATTAGCTCAACTATGATCATGGCTGCATTATTTGTAATAGCAAGAACACGGAAATAACCTAGATGCCCCTCAACTGAAGAATGGATTAACAAACTGTGGTACATCTACACAATGGAGTACTACTAAGCAGTAAGAAAAAATGATATCCTAAAATTTACAGGCAAATGGTTGGATTTGAAGAATTTCCTCCTGAGCGAGGTATGACAAACCCAGAAAGATAAGCAGGGGATGTACTCATTAGTGGACTCTAAACAAAAAGAAAAAGAAAAAAAATAAGCAAAGCATGCCCAAGCTGCAAACCACAACCACTGAACAACTTGGGATTGGAAACACCTTGGATCTCATTCTCCCTAGAGGAACATCTGTCTCAGTCTTGAGGTTGGGGGGAGAAAACTGGATTTGCCAGGAGTAGAGGCTGAACTAAGCAATATTGGGAACTTGGGACCTTGGTATTGCCTGCCCATGGGGGGGGAATTGGAGATGTGGAGAAGAGAGAATGACCTGATGTGGTGGGAGGGGGAAGGGTCCTTGAAAAAGATATACAAGGATAGAAAATGTGACTTCTTTATTCATAATAAAAAAAGAAAAAGCCAATATTACAGATCTTAATAATTTTAAGTAATGGGTATATATTTGTACTTTATGAATTATTACATACACTAATTTTTAGAAACAATTACCAAACATCATAATTTAGCTGTAAGTATATACTAAATTATTTAAAATAATGTTTACCCCAATAAATAATGTTATTATTATAAACAAAATGACCAGATACATTTTAACATTTATTCACTTTCTTTATTAAGTTTTAAGAAGTTCTTTCAAGAGGCTCACACATCCTTAAGGTGTGATTCTCTAGATTGAACATCAAATTTAGCTTATTGTTTGTTCTTTAGAGGTAACTGGGCCACTCTACTAGACCCTAATTACACTATTCTTAAGCAGTGAAATTTTGTAGCGGTAACTCTATAATTAGCACTTTTGTCATTAATGTAATGATGTATTAAATATGAAGGCTAATGTTACAATATACTCAGATAATGACACAACATGTGTGTAAATAAGCTCTGAATTGAACAAATTTGTTTAAATTATGGAATAGTTTTTGTGTCAACATTTGTTGAAAAATATTTTTAATGCATATTTGTGTAAATATTTCTTTTTTTTTAGATTGCTACACATATATTTACTTTGTATTCAGCTTTCCCTCTGAAATTTTTTTTTCCATCCCTGTATATCCTTATTCAAGGTCCCTTCCCCCTCCCGCCATATCAGGTCATTTTTTCTTCTCCACAACTCCCCATCCCCTTCCTGGGCAGGCAGCAAACAGTCCCATGGTTCCACTGACCCAATAATGCTTAGTTAAGTCTCCACTCCTGACAAATCCAGTTTTGTCCCCCCTCCCTCAAGAGTGAGTCAGGTGTTCCTATAGTTGGAGGGGGATACAAAGGGTCAGTCCAGGGTGTTTCTGATCCCAAGCTGTTCAGTGGTTGTGGTTTGCAGCTTGGGCATGCTTGGCTTTTTTCTTGTTTGTTTGTTTAGAGACCACTAATGGGTGAGTACATCCCCTGCTTATCTTTCTGAGTTTGTGATACCTTGCTCAGGAGGATATTCTCCAAACCCATCCATTTGCCTCCGAATTTTAGAATAATTTTTTTTTCTTACTGCTGAGCAGTATTCCATTGTGTAGATGTACAAGAGTTTGTTAATCCATTCCCCAGTTGAGGGACATCTAGGTTGTTTCCAGGTTCTTGCTATTACAAATATTGCTGCTATGAACATAGTTGAGCTAATACCTTTGGAGTGTGAATGTACCTCTCTAGGGTAGATACCCAGAAGTGGTATTGCTGGGTCCTTGGGGAGATTGATTCTCGATTTTCTGAGAAACCTCCATATTGCTTTCCAAAGTGGCTGAACAAGCTTACACTCCCACCAACAATGGAGGAGTGTTCCCCTTGCTCTGCATCCTCTCCAGCATAGGCTGTCTTCTGTGTCTTTTATCTTAGCCAATCTAACAGGTGTTAGGTGGTATCTCAAAGTTGTTTTGCTTTGCATTTCTCTGATGGCTAAAGATGATGAGTACTTTTTCAGGTGCCTTTCAGCCTTTCATAGTTCCTCTGCTGGGAATTCCCTTTTTAGATCTGTACTCCATTTTTTGATTTGGTTATTGAAGTTTTTGGGCTCTAGATTCTTGAGCTCTTTATATATCTTAGAGATCAGTCCTCTATCACTTGTAGGGTTGGTTAAAATCTTTTCCCATTCTGTAGGCTGTTGTTTTGTCCTATTTACAGTGTCCTTGGCTTTACAGAAGCTTCTCTGCTTCAGGAGATCCCACTTATTGATTGTTGGTCTTAGTGTCTGTGCCACTGGTGTTATATTTCGGAAGTCGTCACCTGAGCCAATTTGTAGAAGTGCATTTCCCACTTTCTTTTATATCAAGTTAAAGTGGCTGGGTTTATATTGAGGTATTTGATCCACTTTGATTTGAGTGTTTTGCAGAGTGACAGGCTCCGATCTATTTGCATTTTTCTGTTTTTTCTTTTTTATTTTGTATTTATCAAAAAAAAACAGTAAAAAACATTTAAAATGTGGAAGAGTTAACAATAACTATACAGAGGATAAGAATCATAAGCATGGATTATCAAGGGTGGAAATGTAAATAAGATTGCTACACATATATTTTCTTTGTGTTCAGCTTTCCCTCTGAATTTTTTTTCCATCCCTGTATATCCTTATTCAAGGTCTCTTCCCCCTCCCACCACATCTGGTCATTTTTCTTCTCTGCAACTCCTCATCCCCTCCCTTGGCAGGGAGCAGACAGTCCTATGGTCCCACTGACACAATAATGCTTGGATCAGTCTTCAATCCTGGCCAAATCCAGTTTTGTCCCCCCTCCCTCAAGAGTGAGTCAGGTGTTCCTATATTTGGACTGGGGTTTGAAGGGTCAGTCCAGGGTGTTTCTGATCCCAAGCTGTTCAGTGGTTGTGGTTTGCAGCTTGGGTATGTTTGGCTTTTTTTCTTGTTTGTTTGTTTAGAGACCACTAGTGAGTGAGTACATCCCCTGCTTATCTCTCTGAGTTTGTGATACTTCACTCAGGAGGATATTCTCCAAATCCATCCATTTGTCTGCAAATTTTAGGATATCATTTTTTCTTACTGCTGAGTAGTACTCCATTGTTTAGATGTACCACAGTTTGTTAATCCATTCTTCAGTTGAGGGACATCTAGGTTGTTTCCAGGTTCTTGCTATTACAAATAATGCTGCTATGAACATAGTTGAGCTAATACCTTTGGAGTGTGAATGTGCCTCTTTAGGGTATACACCCAGAAGTGGTATTGCTGGGTCCTTGGAGAGATTGATTGGCAATTTTCTGAGAAACCTCCATATTGTATTCCAAAGTGGCTGAACAAGCTTACAATCCCACCAACAATGGAGCAGTGTTCCCCTTGCTCCGCATCCTCTGCAGCATAGGCTGTCTTCTGTGT
>PVIH01007572.1:79316-99359 GCA_004025045.1 Sigmodon hispidus
GGTATCTCAAAGTTGTTTTGATTTTCATTTCTCTGATGGCTAAAGATGAAGAGCACTTTTTCAGGTGCCTTTCAGCCATTCGTAGTTCCTCTGCTGAGAATTCCCTTTTTAGATCTGAACCCCATTTTTTGATAGGGTTATTCAAGGTTTTGGGATCTAAATTCTTGAGCTCTTTATATACCTTAGAGATCAGTCCTCTGTCATTTGTAGGGTTGGTGAAAATCTTTTCCCATTCTGTAGGGTTAGGGTTAGGGTTAGGGTTAGGGTCTATTATACCATACAAATTTTACCAAATGAAATGTAATAACATTTCTTACAATTTATAGTTAAAACAATGATGCCATTAAGTCTTTTAATAAGTCAAGCAGAAAGAAATATTTTTTTTACTCTTTTTTTCTTTTCTTTAATGATTTTTTTTTCTTTCCAGACCCTCTTTTTGCCTTTGCCCTTCAGATGAATTAAATAGGATTGTAACACCAAAACATTTCCAATGGTAAGCCTGCTTGAGGTAAAGTTTTTTTTCATTATTATGAATAAATTAGTGATATTTTCTATCCTTATATATCCTTATTCAAGGTCCCTTCCCCCTCCCACCGCTGCAGGTTATTCTCTCTTCTCCACATCTCCTCATCCCCACCATGGACAGGCAGTCCCAAAGTCTCAAGGTTCCAATATTGCTTAGTTCAGCCTCCACTTCTGGCAAATCCTGTTTTCTTACCCCAACATCAAGACTGAGCCAGGTTAAAGGTTTATTTTATTATGTATACAGAAGAGGGTACCAGATGTCATCACAGATGGTGTGAGCCACCAAGTGGTTGCTGGGAATTGAACTCAGGACCTCTGGAAGAATAGTCAGTGCTCTTAACCTCTGAGCCATCTCTCAAGCCCCTTTACTCTTTTTCTAGTTTGTTAAATGATAAATTAATTTTTTTTCTGTATAATTCATAACATTTCTGGTTATACTAGATAAAAGTCTTGAGTAGTGTACTTTTTATTGTAGTAATTTAAATAAGAGAGAGAAGCACAGAAAAGAATTAAGAACTGGTATTGAACAGAGGGAAATTTATACATTAGGCTTTCAAACTTTGTTCATGTGAGTATGTATTATGTTACTTATCTTTCTTTTATACTCTGCCGTGTTTTTCATCTGTTATTATGCAGTTCTTGTTTAATCTTATTCTAATCTATTTTTCCCTGTGAAATTAGATCACTTTCATTGCTTCTGTTTACTCAAGTTTTCACCTTTAATATGAAAACTTCAATATAACTAGAAAATATCCTTCAACAAAATAATTGTATATAATATATATATATATAAATATTGATCACAAAAGCATTTATCACATAACATTTTGTCTGGCTGTGACATTTTGAAATGAGACATTAAGTAATTTCTAAGACAGGCACTAGAATAATATGTAACAGTAACTTTTGAATATTTTTGTAAGTGTCGTTTATTTATTTTTATTCAATATTTTCTTTGCACTTTTTACTGGTCATTAACTTTGATAGTGATAAAAATGGCTATATAAGATTGTATACTTAGAAATATATCCTTACCAGAAATCAGACCTCTACTCCTGAAAAAATGAGGCTAGAACAAATGAGCAATTATTTAATGCAAACTCTCAAGATGCAAAGAACATTTAAATTTTAGTGACCAATTAACATGCAGTAAATAAAAACAAAGTTAGTGTTTGGAGAATGATCAATCTTATTGTAGTATACATTGACATTAGTGTGTTTTAATTACAATAATTAGGTTATATGAGCTAATGTTGTTTGACAAAAATCCAGTAAGTGTCTTTAAGATATAAGAAAACAACATCTCTCTGAACAGCATGACCCCATGGTGTCCAACACAGAGTGGGAGTCAGATGACTTCACACAGTGAAGACCGCAGGACCAGAGCAGAGTGGGACGTGAGCAGTTTCCAGCCCCTGGGACTACTGGGGACCACATCTCAAAGGCCAGAGCCACAGTCTGGGGTTTGACCTCATGGACAGGCCTGCCTTGGACCAGGGCTGAGAGAAGCCTTCCCCAATAATCCCATGGGTCACATCACAGATGTCTGGGTCACTCCATCAAGACAGGCTGCTTCATCATAGAGGGATAGATGTCTGTCTGAACAGTGTGACCCCATTTTGTCCAAGGTAGAGTGGGAGTCAGGCAGTTTCAGACAGTGTGGATCCAGTTGCCTGACCTAAGAAAGAAATCATGCACACTCTGTGTCCAGAGCAAACAAGACACACAACCCCTGTAGCCACAACAGTCTTAAGATTCCTCTAAGAGCTGACTAATAGTCAATGAAGGAAGCAATGGACAGATGTCAGTGCAAGAATACATATAAAAAATAAAGAACACCAAGGTACCACCAGAAGAAGCTGATGTTTCTAATACACCAAGAAATGAACAAAGCAATGAATAGAAAACAGAAGGAAGCAATACCAAGACCTTTATGAAGGTGATAGAAGCCTTAAAAGAGAATATGAAAAATTCTCTTAAAGAACTAGAAGGAAAAAAAAAACAAATGAAAAAACTGGAAAAGATGAAAAAAATCATTGAAAGGAAACCAAAAAGAGAAATCCAACAAATGAAAGAATTATTCCAGACACTAAAGAATTGAAATAGAAACAATAAAGATGAAATGGAGGATCTGAAGAAATGATTTGGAAGTACAGATACAAGCATAAGCAACAGAATCCAAGAGATAAAAGAGAGAATCTCTGGAGTGGAAGACTCAATAGAAGAAATAGATAAATCACTCAAAGAAAACACCAAAACCAAAAAAGGCATGACATAAAATATTCAGGAAATTTGGGACTCCATGAAAAGACAAAATTTGAGAATAATAGGAATAGAAGGAGAAGAATATCAGCTCAAAGGCACAGAAAATGTATTCAATAAAATAATAGAAGAAAACTTTTCCAACCTAAAGAAGGAAATGTGTATAAAGATATAATAGGCTTACAGAACACCAAATAGATTAGATGACCAAAGAAAGTCTGCTCATCATATAATAATTAAACCACAAAACATAGATAACAAAAAAGTATTAAGAGCTGTAAAAGGAAAGGATCAACTTACCTATAAAGGCAGACTCATCAGAATAATGCCAGACTATTCAATGGAAACAATGAAGGTAAGAAGATCCTAGTAAGAAGTTATACAGACACTAAAACATCATGGCTACCAATCCAGACTACTATATTCAGCAAAACTATTAATGACCATAAGTGGAGTAAGCAAGATATTTCATGACTAAGACAAGTTGAAACAATACCTATCAAGAAATCCAGCACTACAGAAAGCATTTGAGGGAAAACTCCAGCCTAAGGAACCCAGATACACCCATGGAATCACAGTCGATAATCCCACAGAATAAAAACTCTAAGAAAGGAAATACACTCAAACTATCACCATCAGGAAGTAACAATCAGTGGTCATTAATATCCCTTAATATCAATGTACTCAATTCACTTATAAAAAGACAAACCTTAACATAATGGGTACAAAAACAAAAGCCAACCTTTTGCTGCATACAAGAAACACACCTCAACTCCAAAGACAAACACAGGCTCAGAGTACAAGGTTGGGAAGAGACATTTCAATCAAATGTCCCCAAGAAACAAGCTGGTGTTGCTATCCTAATATTTAACAAACTAGACTTCAAACTAAAATCAATCAAAAGAGACCAGTACTGACATTATTTATTCATCTCAGGAAAAATCAATCAAAATGAGATCTCAATCCGGAATATTTATTCCCCTAACATAATGGCATCTTCAAATGTAAAAGAAATACTACTAAACCTTAAAACACACATCGAATATCACACTCTAATAGTAGCAGACTTCAACACCCCACTTTCAATCTTGGATAGGTCAAACAGACATAGACTCAACAGAGAAATAAGAAGTCTAACAGATGTTATGATGTGAATGGACTTCATAGACATTTACAGAAGCTTCCACCTAAACAAAAAAGAATATACATATTTCTCAGCACCCCATGGCACTTTCTCTAAAATTGACCACATACTTGGTCATAAGGAAAATATAAATAGATACAAAAAATGGGTATTACCCCTTGTATCATATCAGACCACCATGGCCTAAAATTAGAATTCAACAACAACAAAAATTGCATAAAGCTTACAAACTCATGGAAACTGAACATCACTACATTTAACCACCACTGGGTATGGGAAGAAGTAAGGAAAGAAGTAAAAGACTTTCTAGACTTTAATGAAAATGAATCAACAACATACTCAAACTCATGTGACACAATGAAAGCACTGTTAAGTGGTAAATTCATAGCACTAGATGCCTATATAAAACACTAAGAGATAGCTCACAGAAAAGACCTAAAAACTCAGCTAATGGCTTTAGAACAATTACAAGCAAACTCACCTACAATGAGTAGACAGCAGAAAATCATCAAACTTAGGTCTGAAATCAGCACAATAGAAACAACGAGAACAATGCAAAAAAATATATGAATCAAAAAGTTCATTCTTTAAGAAAGTCAGCAAGATAGACAAACTCTTATCCAAATTAACTAAAAGACACACAGAGAGTATTCAAATGAATAGAATCAGAAAGGAAAAGGTGGTCATAAAAACAGACCCCCAGGAAATTCAGAGAGTTAACAGGTCATACTTTGAAAAATCTATAGTCTACTAAAATGGAAAACCTAAAAGAAATGGACAGCTTTCTCGACAAGTACCAATTGCAAAAATTAAATAAACAACAGATTAAAGACCTAAACAGACCAATAAAACCAAGGGAAATTGAAGCTGTTATTAAAAGTCTCCCAAATATAGAAAGCCCAGCTCCAGAAGGTTTTAATGCAGAATTCTACAAGACATTCAAAGAAGAACTAATACCAATACTCAACAAACTGTTCCATAAAATGCAAACTGAAGGACCATTGCCAAACTCTTTTTATGAGGCCACAATCACTCTGATACGAAAGCCTCTCAAAGGTGCAACTAAGAAAGAAATCTACAGATAATCTCCCACATGAACATTGATGCAAACATACTCAACAAAATTCTGGAAAACTGATTACAACAATATATAAAATGAGTCATCCTCCATGATCAAGTAGGCTTCATCCCAGAAATGCAGGAATGGTTCAACATAGAAAAAAAACTTTTGGTAGATGAATGGATTTATGGATGGATGAATATATAGTATATTTACATAAACAAATTGAAGGAAAAAGGACCACATGATTATCTCCTTCAATGCAGAAAAAGCCTTTGACAAAGTCCAACACTCCTTTGTGATAAAAGTCCTGGAGAGTTCAGAAATACAGGAAAAATTCCTAAGTATAATAAAGGTGATTTACAAGAAGCTGAGGGCCAATATCCACTTAAATGGAGAGAAACTCAAAGCAATCCCACTAATATCAGGAAGTACACAAGGTTGTCCCCTCTCCCTTATATATTCAATATAATTTTTTGCCAAAGCAATGAGACAATGAAAGGAGATTAAAGGGATACAAACTGGAAAAGAAGTGAAACTATCTCTATTTGCAGATGATATGATTATATACATGAGTGACCCACAAAATTTTACCAGGGAACAGCTGATAAAAATCTTCAGCAATGTAGCAAGATACAAGATAAATTAAAAAATATCAGTAGCTCTTCTATACACTAAGGACAAACAGGCTAAAAATGAAAGAGTGTAACATCACACTTTTTAATAGCTGCAAGTAGCATTAAATACCTTGGTGTAAATATAACCAAAAAAGTAACAGATCTGTTTGATAACAACTTTAAATCACTGAAGAAAAAAATTGAAGAGGACATCAGAAAATGGAAAGATTTCCTATGTTCTTGGGTAGTTAGGATCAACATAGTTAAAATGGCAGTCTTATCAAAAGCAATCTACAGATTCAATGCAATTCCCATCTAAATCCCAACACAATTTTTTACAGACCTGGAAAGAACAATACTCAGTTTTATTTGGAATAACAGGAAAGCCAGGATTGCCAAAACAATTTTGCTCAACAAAACAACCTCAGGAGGCATCACCATCCCTGACTTCAAATTATACAATAGAGCTACAGTTATTACACAGCCTGGTACTAGCATAAAAACAGACTAATGGTTCAATGGAATTGAGATTAATCTCCACACCTATAAATACCTGATTGTAGACAAAGAGGTCAAAAATATTAAATGGAAAAAAGATGGAATCTTCAGCAAATTATGTTAGCATACGTGGATGGTAATATGTAAAAAAAAAAAAATGCAAATAGATCCAAACCTATCACCCTGCACAAAACTCAAATCCAAGTCGAACAAAAACTTCAACATAAAACCAGCTAGCTACACTGAAATTGATAGAAAAGAAGTTAGAAATACTCTCTGACTCATTGGCTCAGGTGGCCTCTCCCTAAATATAACACAAGTAGCACAGACAGACACTAAGAACAAAAATCAGTAAGTGGGATCTCCTAAAACTGAGAAGTTTCTGTAATGCAAAGAACACTGTCATTAAGCCATAAGACAATGAAAGGAGATTAAGATGATACAAATTGGAAAAGAAGAAGTGAAACTATCTTTATTTGCAGATGATATGATTGTATACATAAGTGACACACAAAATTCTACCAAGGAACTTCTATAGATGATAAACATCTTAAGCTAGGTAGTAGGATACAAGATTAATTCTTCTGCTGAGAATTTCCTTTTCAGTTCTGAACCCCATTTTTTGAAAGGGTTATTCAAGGTTTTGGGCTCTTGTTTCTTGAGTTTTATATATATTCTAGAGATCTGTCCTCTGCCACTTGTAGGGCTGGTGAAATCTTTTCCCATTCTGTAGGCTGTCAGATTTTTTTGTTTGTTTGTTTGGTTGGTTGTGATTTTTGTCTTGTTTGTTTGTTTGTTTTGTTTTTGTTTTTCAGCTGGTTCTCAAACATCTTTTTTACTTTTTTTTCATTTTTATTATGAATAAAGTCATATTTTTTATCCATGTACCCTATTTCAAATTCCCTTCCACCTCCTGCCCCATCCAGTCACTCTGTCTTCTCCCCATTTTTTTATCTCCTCCCCAGCAAGGGCAAGACGTCTCAAGGTCCCAAGGTGGTTTAGTTCAGCATCTACTCCTGGCAGATCCAGTTTCCTCCCACCAATATCAAGACTGAGCCAGGTGTTCCTATGGAGGGAATGGGCTCTAAGGTGCCAGTCCAAGATGTATCAGATCCCAAGCTGTTCAGTGGTTGTTGTTTGAAGATTGGACATGCTTTGCTTTTTGTTTAAAGTCCACCAGTGAGTGAGTACATCCCCTGCTTATCTTTCTGAGTTTGTGATACCTCGCTCAGGAGGATATTCTCCAACTCCATCCATTTGCCTGCAAATTTTAGGATATCATTTTTTTTCTCACTCCATTGTGTAGATGTACCACAGTTTGTTAATCCGTTCTTCAGTTGAGGGGTACCTAGGTTGTTTCCAGGTTCTTGCTATTACAAATAATGCTGCTATGAAGATAGGTGAGCTAATTGCATTCAGAGTGTAAATGTGCATCTTTAGGCTATATGCCTAGTATTGGTATTTCCATATATAAAAAAGTTATTGAGAGGACTAAAGAGATAAATTTTAGTTAAGAACAATTGATTCATTTACAGAAAATGAATTGTTTTCTAATGAGTAATATGGTGGATCACAATAAACATTAGCTTCAGTTCCATGAGATACAATGTCCTCTTATGACATTTTAAACAGGGCATGCGTGTGGCTCATATATGCACATATACATAAAATAAAATATGTAAAAAATAAAAGAAAACCATGAATTAGGAGCATTGTAATAAAGAAAGTCTAAGATCACCAAACTAATGAACACCCATCTGATCTGATCAAAGTATGCATGAGTTCAAAGACCAATATAGCAACTGCATTTTAATGTATATGAATATTAAATGAATCACTGTTTAAAAGAAGGGAGTTTTTCTTATCATTTCATTTCTAATTTCTGCCAGTATGTTTTTCACTTTAGCAGGGATTTTTTTGGTACATAACTGTCACTTTTAAACTTGAAATTATTTTTTTTGCATTTATGGATGTTTTATTTGAAACATAATAGGTAAGCATATTTATTGTGTACAATATAATGTTTTATAAATAAACATGTGTATATGTACTAACTATGCACAATACAATTTCAGTCAGAAGATTTGATTTTGAATGCACTTACAATATAGTTCAAGTAACATTTTAAAGTATGCTACTCACTCTGAGGTTTCTACTTCTGCAGATTTATTAAAAACTTCTTCATCATCTGTCTTTTGTATATTTTTCTCCTACTTCGGAATTGTTCCTTTTTAATTTACTAACCAGGAATGCTAGATTTCCTGAGATTATAAAAAGCAATAGTTACAAAAATGACAAATTAGAAGTAAATATTTAAGTGAGTATGTTGACAGTATCCATTATGTAGGTGAGATTAAACAACTCCCAGGAAGAAACCATGGCAGGGAGTAATACTTGAACACTGACTTGATGCTAAGAGTAAAATTTTGCTACTTGACAAATAAATGTACTTTGAGATTATATTTCAATGTTTCTTTGTCATAATTGTTTTTATTAACCTATTACAATGTTTCTATAACACATTTTGTAATCCATTCACTGTTGTGTAACATCATCCATAGGAAGATATGAACAAAGGTTTACTATCCAACTAGGGACTCTATAACAGGCCAAAGCATAGATATCAGTAAAGTCCACTTGGTGAAATTAATTAGTTCATTAATGTTTCTTGTGGAAATATGGGTGAGGGATTACTTTTGGAAGCAGAGATATCTTACAGACAGTTGTTTCACAAAAGCTCTTCCAGCCATATACAACTGCTCAGGAAATATGAGGTCTGTTGGACTCTCTCAGGGCAGATATGGCTGATGCAGAGCCCATCCAGCTGGTCTCTCACTGGGGCTGAGTGGGATGAGTCTGTAGTCTTGTCACAGTAGCAGGATCTTGCTTTATTGCACCACGCAGGAACTTATATGGGCTTGTGAAAAAAGGATGATAGTCTTGGGATGGGGTAGGTGGAGTGAAGAATAAGTGTCAATATTATTTTAGCATGTTAGCAGTGGCTGGGCAGAGGTGGTCTTAGTTGAGGTGGGCTAAGTCACTCAGAGGCCGAGATTAAGGCCAGAGACAGGTTGCCAAACTCTAGGAGCATTTAGGAAGTTACACATTGGGCATCAACCCCGGGTAGCAGGGCCCAACAGGAAACTTGGAGCACACTGTTAGATGAGGCTCAACCGGTTTGAGCTCTGAGCATCTTCCAGACAACCTGACTATTCTCTGCATTTTGCAGTAGGCTTCTTCTTCTTCTTCTTCTTCTTCTTCTTCTTCTTCTTCTTCTTCTTCTTCTTCTTCTTCTTCTTCTTCTTCTTCTTCTTCTTCTTCTTCTTCTTCTTCTTTTCCATGTAATTCAGATTCACAAGGAGTGTCTTTTAGGAGCACTTCCTTCTTATGTAGGATTTAGCGAATCTGGTAACCTGCAGGGACTCCCTGAAGTTAGGCTGAGTCGCTTATTCCTGAATTTAAGGAGTTCTCCCCTTTTCTAACCTTTTCTTAAAACATACTGTTGTTTCACAGTCTTGTAAACATCTTTTCTTATCTCATACTATCCTACTATATCTCCTCCCTTTAACATACTATGTATGTACCTAATGAGCCACTTTAAAAATTGAAGGTTTCCATTTCAGAGGAAACTAGTACACTGCATTCATCATCTACTTTGGGAAAAAATAAGTTTAAAAGTAGCATATAACTAATTCAAACAATTCACAAAATTCCAAATAACCCATCCTTTACCAACTTCATGAACTTGAGAGAAAAAAATGCAACCTGGGTATTCTTGGATGTTGTGAAATTTATCCCATATAATTTTGTGAAAAGAACATACTGAATTAAAATTCAGTATTAATAAAACATCAGGATCAATGCTTTCTACAATTTGTATAAAGTATAATAAATATTGAGTTCTATGCAAATCATTTAAGCCCCATGAATATACTGTCATTCTAAAAATTTCCTTTTCAGTGATGTAGTAGCACAATTCTATTTTAGATGATTATAGACTATTCAGTTTCTTTATATTTTTTTCTACAGTGAAGTAAGGACAGATGTACTGGGAAAAAGATTATATCACATTTTTATTTATGCTATTCCTCTAATGCATAATTTTTCTAATGAATATTTTTCTTCCAGCTAAAAAACATATAGAGAAATAGAGTTTACATCTTTTTAACTTAAATTCTTCGAGGTAACTGAGGCACTCAAATGATATTTTCCAGAAATATAGTATCTTAGACCATAATCACAGTTATGTATGATTTCTGTCTTAGTAAAATTTTAAGTGCTGTCCATATTGACTCATGATTCTGCTCCAGTCAATCACTCTTACTTCATATTGTTGCAATATGGATGAAAAATAAAATTTGAAATATAATATAATGAACTCCCATAAGTTTGTTTACATGGATCACAAGATTTGCTATGATCAACTAATCAAGGAGTCAGCAAGATTTTGTAGCATGAATATTGATTTCTGAATTTTAATATGATATAAATTGGGAAAATAGAAAGAGTTCATTTAAAGTCTTTTGCCTAATTCAGAGCTGGAAATCATAAGTCAATCCAAATTCTACTAATGTCCTTTTGGGTATACATTGTGGAACACACATCTTTAACACCCTAGTTAGTCAATCTTGTCCCTGGACTAATTCCAGGCTAGTGAGAAACTCTATCTCAAAAACCTAAAAGAATTTTATCTAACAAATGATAATCACAGTTGACCTCTGTCCTATACACATCTGCATATGCACCAAAATATTCACACATGTGCTTGTACATACATAATATGTAAACATAATTATATACACAAAATATATGCACAAGCCTATTGTGTTATGAACAAAGCTTCACTTTAGAATGATTGTTAGCAAATGCTGCAAATTCTTATATCCATAAGTTATATTTGACTTCATGTATTTAAATGTTTATCTTCAGAACTATCACAGAGTATTATACCCATTGCTTCTCCTTGTGGAAGAATGTTTTTGTTTTAGGCACAGAAAGAAGATATTGTACCATTTTGTAGAATCACAAAGACTCAAGGGAGATAGATAGACACATAAGGTAACAGAATTTTATTTTTTTCCTTCTTTATTTTGTATTTAACAAAAAAAACAGTAACATGAATTTAAAATGAGGAACAGTTAACAATAACTATGAAGAGGATAAGAATCACAAGCATCGCTTATCAAGGGTGGTAATGCAAATAAGATTGCTACACATATATTTACTAACATAGAATTTTAAAGTGAGCTTTGAACTTCAGAAATTCTGTCCCCTTATTTATTATTATAATTATTATTTCTACATGAAATAAAATAGTGTCAAATTAACCTCTTTGTTCATATATTTTGAAATTTAATTATCTTAATATGAAATGAAGTATTTTTTGAAAGCACAATCATAATATCTTAAGTATATGACTACAAGCATTATTGCCTATTGTCAGTTTAAAATCTCTTCTAACACCTTTTTTATTCGGATTGAAGGGTAGTCTAAATTTAATATCTGGTGATGCAAGTAATTTGTCTGTATTTTTTTCCTATCATTGATATGATATTAAAACTTGGAAGAGAAAATTTATGTGCCAGTTGTAATACTTTTTTCATTCCCAGTAACCATACCCATTCCATTATCTTGTCTACTTTCGAGCATTTGTTATTCTGGCTCACTCCTCTATTCAGATTATCATTATAGCTTCCAAATATCTCCAGAAATTCTGGATTTCTAGAGACAGGATATGTATGATCTACCTGGTCAGGTTTTCCCAGAACAAAATCACACTCATCCTCCTTCCCTCTCTGTTACCCTCTCCTTTTCTTTTTGTTCTATCATTTACCTGCTGCATTTCCACCCGATGTCCCTTGTCTATTGTGTAATTATTTAAATGTATTTAGAATCTGTAATTAACAATTCAGCATGTCAACCAAGCAGTTTAGAAAACTAGCTGTCAGATAATGTATGTCAAATCTAAGAACATCAGTTTTGGTGGGACCATCTCTCCAGTGTCCAGGTCACAATGAGTGGCCTTTTCCTCCACATGGCCTGTGGGAGTAACAGAAACCACAGACATCAGCACAGACCACAGCTGCAGCAGGATCATGAAATCAGACATGGCCCTTGGTGATAACACAGGTCTGGACATCACATGGTCTCAGATGGCATCCCAGACACCACTCCTGCTATCCTGTAACTCACCCATCTATGAACTCCATTTTCACCTCTCCCCACATCACTTGACCTATTCTGCTTCCCTTTTTGTCTCATTTCTTCACCATATATTTTTCTCATCATAGGGGTGCCTGGAACCTGTATCTCTCATGTTGCAACCTCTTTACCTACTAATACCTCTTTCTGTCCAATTATATCTGTGTGTATGGGTGTAAGGAGTCCACAGGTGCAGAGTTTGCATACATATGGAGGTCAAAAATTGAGTTCCTGTGTTGTTCCTGTATAAGCACTGACCTTGCTATTTTGAGTCAGTCTCTCACTGGCACAATGAGTTTTTAAATTAGACCAAGCTGCTCCATATGGTACCCAAGTAGCCACCTATGTCTGACTTCCTGATTTTGTTTTTAATGTAGTACTTAGAAGTTTTCATGCTTGTGCAGTAAGTCCACCTCCAGGCCCAACTTTAAAATGATATATTTTTTGTTTTTGTTTTTCAGATATTATCTATAATTTATTTATCTGACAATGTACATTTAATTTTAAGCACACAATTTTCTTCATAATAGATTAAACTACTCTCTGCATCTCTTTTACCACATCATGTCTACTCTAAACTATCTTGCTTTCTTTGCTGGATTATTGTTTACTTACATGTCATGAGCACTGGTAATAGAAATCTAATACATCTAAGAGTTCTGAACAGATACTGATTGTTTATATTTTAATTTGCAACAATAAGCTCAATTCTAAACCTATAATTACCTAAATTACAGTCGTTCCTTGGCATGTAGCCACTAACTTGCTGTCTTTGTCAAATGTTTTATTGCTTCAAAAAAACATCATGACCATAACAACTCTTATAATAGAAAGCAATTAATTGGCACTTGCTTACAGTTTTAGAACTTAAGTACATTGTCATATGACAGGCATGCATGGAGCTGGTCAAGTAAATGAGAGTTCCACATCTGGTCCTACAGGTACCAAGAACAGGGAGACACTGGGCCTAGTGTGGGCTTCTGAAACATCAAAGTGCAGCCCAGTGAAACACTGCTAACAAGGCCACTCCTCTCAATCTTTTCTCAAGTAGTACAATTCACTGTTGACTACCTTTCAAATATATTAGTCTATGGGGACCATTCTTATTAAAACCACCACACTTGCCATTCTAGAATTAACAGTTTACCGCATTCTAGTTTTATCTGCTTATGAAGATTACAATTGCAATATAAATGATGTTGTTATATGTGTCTATCTTAATTGTACTAAAAAATGTTTGTGGGATTCACCAGTTCTCTATTTACTGTTAATATGAGCACAGCCATGTCAAGAGTGTCATTGTCTCACACTCATGGTAATGGGAAGGAATTTTCCTGGTCTGCATACAGGTATGAAAATTGTGTGAAAAAAGTGTTCAGTGCAGTTTCCTCTTACTGTAACCTGAAAACAATCTCAAAAAGAATAATGTGCCAAACTGAAATGAGCCAACCTACTTCCATTTCATAATAAATTGCTGGTTATCTGGGATGCTGCTGTTGTGTCTTCATCAAAAATACACAGTCCATCTGATACAAAATACTCTGTATATTTGTTGTTTCTTCATCTCTGGTAGTCCCAAATCGGTCAATCCCAAACCACGCAGATCGTAGTAATAAATATTCTTAACTATAAAGTTTTTGTTACCTCTGCACATGTTTATAATGGTCATCCATATGCAAGTAAGAATGTAAGTAATTGCTAGGTAATAAAGAACGAATGTCCGTATTTCAGATATTTGTAATTGTGGTCAAAATAATTTTGCTCAGTTACTCGATGAAGTTTTTGGTGTGTATGTGTGTTGATTACACTGAATTAATAACTTCTGAATTCCCAAGACATGTATGTGTCACTATAAGGAATGGAAGTCAAAGTGCTTTATCTGGGAGTGGGCGTGATCTTACCTGAAGTGAACTCAGACTTGAATTTTTTACTTCTTTCCCATGTATTATCTTGTTTGTTACTCATGGTTTCTTGTTCTTCTGTAAAATGTCTGTTGTATGATTCCAACCATGTGTCCCTGTGCCTAATAGCTACATGTCTTTCTGTTCATTTGTTTAAATATATGTACCTAAGAAAACATTTGCTTTATATTATTTGAAAATCATAAAAATACTTCACATAGTGAAAAAATGAGGGACATTTTCAAGATATCTTAAATAGGCTTTTATAAGGGTTAAAGTTTTACTGACTCCAACTGACAATAAATGATTCATATGACAAACAGTACTGGCAATGACTTGTAAACCATAAATTTATTTTATAAGGTTTTTTCCAAACTATTTTTGCTTTCAATAAATTATCACCACATCACTAATACACAATTTTTTTTCTCTAGATCAGTGAACAAAACCAAACATTAACAAGATTAAAGTGATGTATTAACTTAGGTTTGAAAGATTAATTACACTAGAAATCTGTGTCAGGGCAAGTAAGATTGGGAGTTTTACTTTTCTCTTAAATCCAACTACAAAAACAAACTGAATATCCAGTGGGATATTAGTCTTCATCTTATAACCTAAAGATGTCTCATTATCTTGGCCATGGAGTATAGCAAAAAAAAATTTCTATTTCTTTGAATGTAAGAAATATTTTCATAACAATAAATCACCTTATGCCTGTGTGTCTCTATGTGTGGCAAGGTTTTCATCAACTAACTTATCAAAATGCCTTGCAAGTAGATGCCCTTGAACTTATCTTTGTCATTCTCATAAATAAGCCATAATGTTGAATTACTATTTTTATACTAAACATAATATCTTCAAATGCTCATGAACTAGTTACATATTTTTTTTTTGATTAGAGATTTTAATTCTTCTTCCTCTTGCTTTAGGAGAATATTGTTTTGTTTATTCTTACTGATTTGTAGATGTTCATTTGCTTTTTATGTAAATTTATTGTTGGGTTAAAAACATTGATAACATTTTGTCACAAAATTACCTATGCCAATACTTTTTCTAAGCAATGTTTAAAATTCCATACTGTAAACTATTTCATTTGTACATTGTACTGTTCCTCTTAAGTTACTCTTCTTGCTTGACAATCACAGATCTTACTGTCCTTTCAGCTATCTACTTTCTCTTTTTCTATGTAGATGAAATATTCACCCAGAAATTAACTCCATATAAGACAGAGACATTAGCACTTAGTGCTTTGTTGTTGTTTCAGTTTTAAGTGTTGTTATATTACACCTTTGAATTATTTCTTTGTGAGTAGAAGTCATACAGTTTTTGCCTATTAAGGTGCCTCCAAGGCAATCTGTTATAATGAGTGTTCTTCTTCAAGATGAACACTGAGTAGCAAATGTGGCAAAACCTGTGAAGCTACTTGAGATTATTGTTCATGACACAAAAACACATCTGAGGATATTAGAAGTAACTGTTTTAGTCAACATATACATTTTACTAATTTAATACAGACATAAACCAATTCATGTTTGAATAATGTTTAAAAAGAGAGCGTTTGTTTGACTGTACTCCAGTACATGGTTAATTGATTCTTTTAAAATAATTTAATTTTTGATTATTTTTATATCTCTCTTTGATTTATCTGAAAAAATTATTTCTATAATTATTTCTATAAAACATTTCTTGCTTAAATTTCAAGTTAACATATAATAATAATTTTAAATTTAAATTTTCTATAGGTTTTGTTATTGCCAAATTATTTACAATTTATAAGTTGAAACTATTTTTTAAAAAATCTAATGTAGTAACCTATTTAATTTAATTGTAAATTGATTTTTATATTATATTATGATTTATTATTTATGCATTAATGTATTATAAAACAAATTTTATTATATATCCCAATGTAGAACTGGGATCTAGCCTTGTTCTATATTACCAGTATAATAAATATGATTTAACCAAATAATGATATTCACAAATTTGCAATATTTGAAAATATTTTCAACATTTCGATGCACAAGATGAAGGTACAGAAAAGTTTCATTTAGCATTAAATCTGTTCCCTTTGTTGCTCTGTAGGCTAGAGGAATCTAATAGAGAAAGTCTTCTCTATTTTATGTTCAAACATTTCAGATTTTCTCTTTCTGAATTTCATGAACAATTTCATAGTTGTCCCTTTCTTCAAATCTCAAAGACAAAATAAGTTCTGTTTCCAGTGCTTGCTTCAAGTACAGTCCTTTGAAATTTTCCCAGGTGTTCTTCTGAGGACCTGACCTTCAGATCAAAAGATTAAAGGAGAAAATAAAGCAGGAATGCTCTTTTTTCCCCTATTTTGTGGAAATATCTGAGGCTAAAGTGAGTCACCCTTCTTTTATCTCTTATTTTTCCTTTCCACGTGCTGTTATCCTTTTCAAGTTTTCTATTTTTCTACAGGTATTGATTTGTGAACATTGCATATTATTTTCCCTGTTCTTGGTACCTATGAAATATTAGTGATGCGACCATATCCACAGCATGTCTGTAAATTTTACACTTCAGGTTTTGATTACCATTTTGAAGTTGCATAGACAATGATGCTTAAATGCATGGTCTTAGATTTCAGAACAAGATTTCAAACCTAAGATTTTTTCTATACTAATTCCATGTAAATTTTTAGTATTTAGAATTTGGAAATATTTATTCATATTTTAGAAATATGTGATAGTCTATGTTTATATAGTTGTAGTGAAATAGTGTTTCTTTAATAAAAATAGTTTGAAATACTAGAGGACAAAGCAAAGGTACATGAAGATAAGGAAGTGGAGACCATGCCTTAATGGTCTCTGGAGGCAGAGATTCTTCTGGGTCTTTGTGAGTGCAAAGCCTAACAAAGCCTGCAGTAGAGGCACAAACCTTTAATTCTCCTCTGGGAACTTTAAACCAAGAAGTAAAATATCTGGGTAGAGGGAGAGAAGGGAAGAGTTCAGCATCCTTTGTCACTTCCCTTTCAGGCTATAGATGAGGGGGGATGGAGTCTGAGGACTAGGAAAGACAGGCTTGAAAACTTGGATAGGAGAGAAGTGGCTGGGGTTTGTTCCTCTATTTCTCTGATATTTCAGCCTATTTTATTAAACATATAATATATCATCACAAATAGTTACACCATAAGTTTCTTCATATAACATGAAAAACACAGATGAATTATTTGCTGAAAACACAAAGCATAAGTAATTGTCAGTATGTGAAAGTATCTTAAAAGTTTGTTCAATTATCTTTACTATTACCATCATTCCCTTCCAAGATCACAAGTTCTCTCTCTCTCTCTCTCTCTCTCTCTCTCTCTCTCTCTCTCTCTCTCTCTCTGTGTGTGTATATGTGTGTGTGTGTGTGTTATGCATTTTTGTCTGTATGATGTATGTATTATGTATGTATAAATTTGTGTGTAGTGCCACCTGGGATAGTTAATTTTTTTTAAGTTGACAAATTTTGAATCACCTATAATACAAGATTTGAGGATGTTTGAAAGAAATTATACAGATTTGGACAACCTTTGGTCATCTACATCAGATGAATTTAGCAATAAAGATGTAGCACAAGTGTAAGAAAAAAATAGAGAAATGAGTGAAGAACACTAGCATCCATTACTTTTTTTGTGATTGTGTATGTAAAGTAACTAGATGCCTCAGCTGCTGCTCTAATGACTACTTTTCCATGATGGTCTTTAGCCTATGTCTGTGATCCAAACTTCCTTGGTCTGACTTCCTTCTTTTACCATGGAAATATGACAAGTAGATAATATACATCATTATTATTCTAGTTTGATTACAAGAAAATAAAACACAGGGGAACATAAGAAATGGCTCAGTAGTACAACCATATTCACTAATCTTCAGAAATAGACATTGGGCAGCAGTCACAATTACCTTTAACCTATAGCTTTAGAGAGATCTGGCACATTCGTCCTACCTGAACTCATGTGCTCATACTTATACAAAGACACACATTTGCATAAATAAAAGAGATAAAAAGTATTAAATAGTGAATTTAGGAAACTTTCTTGCTGTGGTAAAGCATTAATTAAATATAGGCATACTAAATATTCTAATGTTAAATAACCTAACACTGAAGATCACATGTATTCTTCATTTACATTCTCAGTCACTAAGAAACAATCTTACTTTTAAGTACATTACTATCTGTGGAGACATATAAAAGAAGTAAAAATGTATGCAAGTCTTCACAGAGTCTGTCATGTAAGGAAATATAATATGCATTTTTCATTTTTTATTGCACATTTATGTATGGGTCACCTTCTTGATAACACTATTTAGAGTTTTAATATAAGGTCAAGTATCTGCCATTCTTGTCAGCTTGTCTTAAATAATTTTAATTGATTACAAAGTAATGTATTTTACCAGAAGTTCAAATTCACATTTTTATGACAGTATAAATTACAACTATGAAATGTTTGAATGAGATATTAAGTGCATTCTTTAATAAAACTCATTAATAATTATCAAGGAAGAGCAGTTTTTAGAGTTCTTATGTGCACTTCATATCCAATTAATACCATAGTCTCATGAAATTGGAACGCTTGCCTTCATTTTCAGATATAGTTTAGTTTGCATTTTAAAAATGTATACTTATTTTAATTATATATTTTGTGTACTTATCCATATCTGATATTATATTAGCATATTTATTATTGGGATATGTCCAGAAACCAGAGGTATGTGACCTTGGATTAGAAAGGGTTGTGAGTTGCTGAATTTCAAAGGTCATACTTTGAAGATCTATACTTTACTAAAATGAAAATCCTAAAAAAAAACCATCTTTCTGGACATGTAACAATTACCAAAATTAAATCAAGACCATATTATAGACCTAAACAAACCTATATACCAAGAGAAAGTAAAACTGTTATTAAAAGTCTCCCAAATAAAGAAAGCCCAGGTCCAGATGGTTTTATTGCAGATTTCAACCAGATATTCAAAGAAGAACCAATACCAATACTCAATAAACTATTCCATACAGTGCAAACTGAAGGAACGCTGCCAAACTCTTCTGAAGCCACAACCATCCAGATGCCCAAGCCACTCAAAGATGCAACTAAGAAAGAGAAATAACAGACCAGTCTCTCTCATGAACATTAATTCAAAAATACTCAAGAAAATTCTGGCAAACCAATTACAACAACATATAAAAAAAAATCATCCACCACAATCAAGTAGGCTTCATCCCAGATATGCAAGAATGGTTCCACATATGAAAAACTATAAATGTCATTAATCATATAAACAAACTGAAGAAAAAAAACCACATGAGCATTTAGTGAATTTTTCATTAAATAGATAATTTACTGACACATTTAAAGTGTGCTTTCAGTGAGCATTCAAAAGAAAAATAAAGATGGACTAAAGTCCTAACAGAAACATATGTTAAGAAGTAGATCAAAGACCTCAACTTAAACCCAACCACTTTGAACTTGATAGAAAAGAAAGTGGGAAATACACTTGTACAAATTGGCACAGGCCACCACTTCCAAATATAACACCAGTGGCACAGGCACTAAGACCAACAATCAATAAGTGGGATCTCCTGAAGCTGGGAAGCTTCTGCAAAGCCAAGGAAACTGTCAATAGGACAAAACACCAGCCTACAGAATGGGAAAAGATTTTCACCAACCCTACAAGTGATAGAGGACTGATCTCTAAGGTATATAAAGAGCTCAAGAATTTAGAGCCCAAAACCTTGAATAACCCTATCAAAAAATGGAGTACAGATCTAAAAAGGGAATTCTCAGCAGAGGAACTATGAATGGCTGAAAGGCACCTGAAAAAGTGCTCTTCA
>PVIH01007573.1:0-21256 GCA_004025045.1 Sigmodon hispidus
GGCACAGATGACAGCCTATGTTGGAGAGGATGCGGAGCAAGGGGAACACTCCTCCATTGTTGGTGGGAGTGTAAGCTTGTTCAGCCACTTTGGAATGCAATATGGCGGTTTCTCAGAAAATTAAGAATCAGTCTCCCCAAGGACCCAGCAATACCACTTCTGGGTGTATACCCTAAAGAAGCACATTCACATACCAAAGATATTAGCTCAACTGTGTTCATAGCAGCATTATTTGTAATAGGAAGAACCTGGAAACAACCTAGATGTCCCTCTACTGAAGAATGGATTAACAAACTGTGGTACATCTACACAATGGAATACTACTCAGCAGTAACAAAAAACGATATCCAAAAATTCGCAGGCAAATGGAGGGATTCGGAGAATATCCTCCTGAGCGAGGTATCACAATCTCAGAGAGATAAGCAGGGGATGTACTCACTCACTAGTGGGTTCTAAACAAACAAACAAGAAAAAAAAAACCAAACATACCCAAGCGACAAACCACAACCACTGAACAGCTTGGGATCAGAAACACCCTGGACTGATCCTTCGAACCCCACTCCGACTATAGGAATACCAGACTCATTCTTGAGGGAGGATGGACAAAACTGGATTTGGCCAGGAGTGGTGACTGATCCAAACATTATTGGATCAGTGGGACCATAGGACTGTCTGCTCCCTGCCCAGCGAAGGGATGGGGAGTTGCAGAGAAGAGAAATGTCAAGATGTGTTGGGAGGGGGAAGGGACCTTGAATGAGGATATACAGGGATGGAAAAAAAAATTTCAGAGGGAAAGCTGAACACATAGTAAATATATGTGTAGCAATCTTATTTGCATTATCACCCTTGATATGCCATGCTTATGATTCTTATCCTGTTCATAGTTATTGTTAACTTTTCCTCATTTTAAATTCCTGTTATTTTTTTGTTAAATACAAAATAAAGAAGAAGAAGAAGAAGAAGAAGAAGAAGAAGAAGAAGAAGAAGAAGAAGAAGAAGAAGAAGAAAAAAAAAAGAAACACTGCTAAAGCTTAAACCCCACATCAAATGCCACACTCTAATAGTGGGATACTCCAATACCCTACTTTCCCCCTTGGATATGTCAACAGACTAAGACTCAACAAAGAAATAAGGGCTCTAATAGATGTTATGAAGCAAATGGACTTGATATTTACAGAAGCTTCTACCCAAACACAAAGGAATATACATATTTCTCAGCACCCCATAGAACTTTTTCTAAAATTGACCACACACTTGGTCATAAGGCAAATATCAATAGTTACAAAATAAGGAGAATAAAAAAAAAAAGTATACTCCCTGACACCAATACCCAGAGTTGATATGGAGGCCAGATTCACCACTTCTGTGGACTGCTGTCATGAAGGGTAAAGGGTTGCCTTATTTCCTTTTCTCTAAGCTCAAACAATAGCAAAGACTCTGGTCATGTCAGTGTTAATTTTGTAAAGTAGCCACAGTACTGAGAAACACTGCTGACAGCTTTTGCTGCCTCCTTGCTTTGTGCCTTCTGTGTGGTTCCTTTGTGAGCTCTGTAACAAAGTACAGTGCCCTAGGGTCATCCAGATGGTGTCATCATTCACCTCTCTCTATTGTGACTCCATGATGAGAAAGTACTATTCATTGTCACCATATTCCTTGCAGATTGTTCATTTTGATTGAAGTTTATTATGAAAATTCTAGGCAAGCAATAATTCAGAGAAAGGAGACATCTTCCTACAAAGGAAAGGCCCAGCTGAGATGATAGGAGAGATGCCTGCTGCATACAATGCTCCCAACAGCAGCAGGAGTGGTAGAGATGGCTGATAGGTAAAGGTCTCATTGTTGCTGGTGTTTACATGACATTACGAGGCTCATATCACTGAAGAAAGGAATATTGCAGCCCTCTCTGACTGAAGCAGCAACTACAGTTTTCACTAAGCTCCAACCCATACATTACAAAGGCTTCTTGCTGATAGAATGGGCATGCCTCAAAATAAACTTTTTCAATAATGTCTTACTTTTATAGATATTTCACAGGACAGTCAGTCCTCTATTTTCTTCCTCCATAGATGTCCCAGAATCCAGGAACACATTTGTGAATAAAAAAGCCTTAGGAGCAAACAAATAGGATAGAATTTAGATGATGAAGCTACCAGAGGCTTAGGGGTCAGAAACAGGTCTGGGAGTGGAACTTATGAAGGACTGGAGGGAGAAAAAAATGAGCAATATTACAATGAGGTATTTCAGTAACAAGACAAAACACAAAATAAACTTATTTTATTTTATTGGTCTGATTTTGTTCCATTATGAGTTCTGTTATTGGGCAATAGATTTCTTAGAGAAATGTTCTAAAAAAGGGAATGGAATCAAGGAGGGAATTAAGAATAAAAGAGTGACAAAAGGGAGAAAAAAAGGAGGGGAAGGGAAGACGGGAGAGAGAGGAGAACAAGTATCTTCCTAACTGAAAAGTCACTTCCGTGTTAACAGTCATAGCATTGCCTCCTTTAAAGTTAAGAACTTCCACAGCCAGAGCATTTTACCACTGCATGTACAGTATTTAAGAGACATTGACAAAAACACATCCTGTATATTTATTTGCTTTTTCTCAGTGACCTTCACATATGTTTCTCCATACCCTTAAACACCATGCTTTCCCTACATAGAAATAATTCTAACAACAATTCTTCATGATAGATAGCCAATAAAATTGAAAATAGCAGTTAACTTTGAATGTGGATTAAAGAGTAAACAAATTTTTTCAGTGTGAGTATACCACATACAAGACTTAAACACATTTCATCTTGTATTTTAAACTTCTTTAGAGGCTAGTATTTCATATATGTGATGTAGTGAGAAATACTATGCTGATATTCGGTATGACCTCTTGATAATCTGGTCTCTCCAGCAACAGCATCTTGTAGAACTGAAGTGCAGTATGATAGCCAGGCTGTGGGCAATGTGACAATGAACCAGGACTAGAGAGACCTTGATTCCACTTGCTCTGTCACGTGAGGTCCACATCCCTGCCACCATACTCTCTTTTGAATCCTGCAACAAATTCTCTTTGCTACTTTTGTAGAAATTTATCATATCAAGGTTTATATCAGTGGTAGTATAAAGCATGCATTCATGTTTATTTTAGTGGTTCATTTTAGGAAAGTTTCAGCCCGTTTTTACATAGAATGTGAATTTTTGATGCTTTTGTAGATACCCATTAAGTTTCTTTGCTGTATTACGTCAATTTCTTATTTTTCATATTTATTTATAGTTCTTCCAAATGACCTGTCTTGTTTGAAAATTAAGTGTTGTATATATCTACTATTAAGAGACTGGTGCTAGTCTGTGTCTTTAAATATAGTAGTAGATATTATTTTATGAAATATTATCCACCAGAGTTTGGTGCATATACATTAATGATAATTTCTTTTGGGGCTACTTGTTTAGACAATTTGTCTCCCTTTATTTCTTTTGGTGTGTATTAGTTTTGAAGTCTATTATTTTCTTAGATATTAGAATAGCAATAATATCTTGCATATTTGTGTCATTTGATTGGATGCTTTTTTCCTATCCTTTTACTCCAAATTCTATCTACTTTTAAAGCTCAGATGAATAGACAATACACCTAAAGAAAGCAATAGGGGGCAAGAAAATGTACAAAAATAACTTTGAGTTCCTTTTGTGTAGGCCATCTCCTGCTGAGCATGGAGCCTTCCTACAAATAAGCATTATATAACCAGTGAGATTCATTTGGAGAATATTATTTTTTCCTTTGTAAGCAGATGACCATATACATCTTTTTGGTTAGGGGTACAAGCATGTGTTCACTCTTCCTTCTCAGCAGTGGAACTCCATTTGGCTTGAAGCAGTGTAGAAAAGAACTCATGAATTGTGCTTTTCTGAATTCATATATACCTCAGTCCAGTTATGCCTAGATGGCACTGGTCCCATGAAGTCATTTTTCCCCTCAGGTTCTTTTAATCTACATCCTCTTCCACTTAGATTTCTAAAGGTAGAGACAATGAAGTAATCTCATTTAGGACTGAGTGATCCAAAATCTCTTGTTCTCTAATAAATTTTTAGTCTGGGGTCTCTTTGTTAATTCTCAGCTACTGCAAGAGGACACTTTCTCTGATGATAATGAAGAGTAGAGACAATCTATTGTAGTGGAATTAGTTGTTCCATTGTAAATAATTTACCCACCTACTAGTTTAATAAAACATGCTCACTGGCCAAAGGGATACAGGAAATGTGGACATGGCTACTAGACTAAGAAAACTCTGGGAAGAGGAAGAACAGAGCAGAAATGCCATAGAGAAGGCAGAGAGATGCCAGAGAGACACTATGCAGAGATGACAGCAGACAAAGAGGAAAGAAGTTAAAATGCTACTCTGAGAAAAAGTATTGAGTCACATGGCTAAACAAGATAAAAAAGATGGGTTAATTTAAGACTAAAGAGTTAGCAAGTTATATTTCTGGGATACCTGGGACCTAGCATGATCAGTATAAAATTAATATAAGTATCTGTGTATTTCTGTGTAACTGTGGGTCTGCAGGTCTGCAGGTCTGCTGGTGTGTGGTCTGCTGGTCCTGGTCAAAGAGTCAAGCCAGAAATTATGGCTCAGAAACTTAATACTACAATCTATGAATATCATAGAATGTCATCAGGAGACATTTTGTTGCTATATCCCTTAACAAAATAATAGCATTTCAATTTCTAATGGTATATTCACTATTAAGTTCATGGCAACCTGAACAGTGTCAGCCATACGTTCCATTTCCTGGGGTGGTTCTTACATTCAACCATATAGTGATTGGTTATTTTTATCATGTTTTTGTTGCTCTTGCACCAGCATATCTTGCCAGCATGGCACCATTGTAGCTCACAGAGTTTATAGATATGTTGGTAGTTACTTTTCTCCTCTAGCAGAATACACAGTACCTTCCAGTACTATGATGTCAACCAAGGTGAAGGTTCTAGTTGATTCAATAAGATTTGTGAGTCTTGGCATCAGTAATAAAGCCTTACCATCAGTATTTGGAGAGTAGACCATGGCCTCAGCAACAACCTGAGATGTTTTCTTGGGGAGGCTCCCAAGGATTCCTTTGGCCAATAACTGTACTAGATGTAACTCATTCCTAGAACTGATGATTTCACTTGGTAGTACAAGTTTTCTAGTTAAGACATTGTTTTCCTGGTTATTTGACCACTCCATTTATATTTCCATCACGTATGTATAGATTTTAGAAAGATTCCACAGTATTAGAAAGCTTCTACAGTAGTAGACTTACATATTACCCTTAGAATATAGAATATGTGTCCCCCCATATTCTTCCTTTACCATTTTCATTCATCTCCCTAACCATTAATACTCTCACACCAGCATTTCCCATGCCCCTTCATGACAATATATTTTATTTGCCCTACCTTGGAAGATTTTAACCTCCCCCTTTATTCCTTACTTTTTTTTCATATTTAACCTCCATAGTTACTTCAATTGTAGCACACTTACTGAATGCTGAAAAGCTGGTGTTCTTGTGTCTGGGTTATTTCACTCCAGATGACTTTCAAGGTTTATTTACTTATAGGAAATGTTCACAATTTTTGAAATTTTAACAGTTGAATAACATTCCATTTTAGAATGATATTTTCTTTATTTATTCATCAATTGATGGAATATAGGGATTTTACACTTTCTGACTCTTAGTAATAAAACAGTGATGAGAAGACCAGGCATATGTTTAGTATGGTATAGAGTACTTTGAATATCCACCCATTAGGGTATAGTTTGTTCTTCATATAGATTTACTCTACCTTTTGAGAAAGCACTAAGTCACTTCCATAATGACTTTACAAATTTATATTCCCACCAGAAATGACCAAATAATTCTGTGAAGAATTATGTCAGAATTTTGATGGGGATTACAAAGAATTTTTATATTTATTTTGGTTTTATAGTAATTTTCTCAATTTTCTCATATTAAACTATATGAATTCATGAGCATAGAAGATACTTTCATTTTCTGATGTCCCCTTCAGTATCTTTTCTGATAACTTAAGTTATTTTTTATTTATATATAAGTCATTAACTTGCTTGACTAAAGTTATTCCAAGTATTTTGTTAATGTTGTTGTTTTTTGTTATTGTTTTAGGAGTATTGTGAAATGTATTTTCCACTGGTTTCTTTATTAAGATGTTTATCATTTGTAAATAAGAACACTATTAATATTTTGGTAATATTGTTTAATACTACATTACTAAAAGTGTTCACATCAGCTACACAAATTTCATGGTAGATATTTAAGGTTTTTATGTATCAAATCATATCATGTACTATAAAAGATAAATTGACTTCTTTTCTTACTTATAGTACCTTGATCTCTTTCAGTTATCTTATAGCTCTAGCTAAAATTTTAAGATTTGATTAGGTACAGACAGAAGATGGATATCTTTTACTTCTTTTCTGTTTTTTCTGTTTAGATTGTTATTGGCTCTGTGCTTGCTGAAAGTCGCCTTCGACATATTGAGGTATGTCTCTTGCATTACTGATCTCAAGGGTTTTTTATTGTGATTTGATGATGAATGTGCTAACGAGCTTTTTTGATTCTAATGAGATAACTCTGTAGTTTTAGGATGATTATTTATTTAATTACTTTGAACTATATCCCCACACCTCTTAGTAAAAAGTTAATTAATTGTAGAAGAACATTTAATGAATTCTTTGATTTGGTTTGCAAATATTTTATTGAGAATTGTTGTATTTATGTTCATAAATGATATTGTTTCATAATTTTTCTTCTTTATTTGATCTTTTTGTGGATAAGATAAGAAGGTAGCTATTGGATTTTTAAAAAATTTTTGTTGGCCTTAATTCTTTCTTGATGGTCTGTTAGAATTATGAAGGTGTGTTAGAATTGTGACCTGAATTTTGGCACTGGTCTTCCCCTGCCTTTTCTTAGAAGGGCAGGAATAGGAGAATTTGATTACAGCTTCTATTTCACTAGTGTTTTAGGTGTGATTGAATTTCTTTTTTTATATTGATTTAATTTTGGGTTCATATATACTTATTAATTCATCCGTTTTCTAGTTTGGTAGAGTCATAGATTTTTGAAGTAAGGCCTTATCATTCTATAAATTTCCTCATTGTCTGTTATGATGTCCCCCTTATAAACACTAATTTTATTAACTTTAATCTTCATTCTCTTTTAGTTAATTTAGTTAAGTTTTTATCAATTTTATTGATTTTTCTTAAGAACTAACTCCTTCTTTTATTGATTTATTGTACTGTTTCTCTCGATGGTTCTATTTTGTTTATTTCAGTCCTGAGTTGTATTATGTCTTTCTACCTAGCCTTTTGAGTGTTTTATCTTTGTTGTTGTTCTTCTAGAACTTTTAGGCATGCAACTAAGTTGCAAATATGAGATCTGTCCAATTTTATGTGACCACTAGTACCAATAATTTTCATTGTTAAATTATTTCATTGTGGCTAATAAGCTTGAGAATGTTGTATTTTTACTGTCATTCATTTCTTACATAATTTGCTTCTTTATTATAGTATTGGCCCAATTTTCATTGAGAAATGTATTGTTCAGTTTCCATGGGTTTGTAAGGTTTCTATTGTTGATATCTAGCTTTAATTCATGGTGGTTAGTTAAGATGCATCATATTATTTTAATGTTTTTATATCTTTGAGACTTATTTTATGTTTAGGTATGTGTTAAATTTAGAGAAATTATATAAGGTATTGAGAAGATAGTATAATATTTTGTGTTTGGTGAAATGTTCAGTAAATATCTGGTAAGACCATTCGATTTATAATGTTTTTAACTATGGCATTTCTTTATTTAGATTTTGTTCAAATTACTTGTCTGTTGGTAAAAGTTGGGTAGGAAAGACACAAATTTTCACTATGTTAGACTCAGTATGTGACTTTACCTATAGTGATGTTCTTTGGTATATAAATGTTTAGAAATGCAATTCAATCTTGACAGATTTTTCCTATGGTGAGTATATAGTGGCTTTATATATCACTTCTGATTAGATTTTATTTAAGGTTCACTTTTTTATGTTTTCTTTTTATTATTATGAATAAAGAAGTCATATTTTCTATCCTTGTATATCCTTATTCAAGGTCCCTACCCCCTCCCACCACATCAGGTAATTATCTCTTCTCCACATCTCCCCATCCCCCTCATGGACAGGAGGTCCCAAGGTCCCAATATTTCTTAGTTCAGCCTCCACTCCTGTGAAATCCAGCTTTCTCCCACCCCCCCCAACATCAAGACTGAGTCAGGTGTTCCTCTAGGGGGAGTGGGATCCAAGGTGTCAGTCCAAGGTGTTAAGGTTCACTTATAAAAATATTAAATAGTTATACCCACTTGTTTGGGAGCCCATTTGCTTGGAATAACTTTTTCTATTTCTTTACCCTGAGATGGTGTATATCATTGATGGTAAACTGGCTTTCTTGGATACAACACAATGTTAAATTCTGTTTCCTTTTGTAATCTTTTTACCTGTATTTTTATTGGTGAATGGGAAGAGTTGATATTGAGTTATCAGTGAGCAGTGTTTATGCTTTGATGAAATTGCTTCTTGTTGAATTAAAAAATTTTTTCTATATTAAGAATGTTCCCTGCTAAGTATTTGATTTGTGATTTGACTTTCACTATTTAGATTGTCACAGAGGGACAGACGTCTCCCTAAACAGCATGACCCTGTGGTGTCCGAGGCAGAGTGGGAGTAAGGTGGCTTCAGACATCAAAGATCTCAGGCTCAGCTCAGAGTGGGAGGTGAGCAAGTTCTATTCCCCTGGGCCTCCTTGGGACCTCATCCTAGAAGCCAGAGCCACAGTCCCAGATTCAAGCTCTTTACTTTAATAGAGCAAAAGGCTTCTATTGTGATGACATAAATTGCATCATTTATTGCCTTTTGGTGCCAATTTAAGATAAAAAAAATCTTAAGGTTTATCTTGAGAATTTCTTATTGTTAAGAGTTTTATTATTTCATGACTTTCATTTAATTTTATAATCTATTGTTATTTTTCTCTCTTGTATTTCTCTTCCTCTCTCATATTTCCAATGAGTATTAAACTTTTCCATTAAATTTTTTTGAAAATATTTGTGTGTTTTGATACATGCATTTATTGGGCACAATCATATCTGTGTATGTGTGCATTCCACTGTTCTTCATGAACTTCAAATTTGTTCCTGGTTGGTATATTTATATATGTATATATAAATATATATTTATGTATATATATATACTAGTATTATATAGTCTTCTGTTAATGAAATGAACTTACTGCAGTCAAGTCCAAAAGAGTTGAGATATTTTAATCTAGTAAAACTTCAAGATAATGCTTCAGAGGAAGTTTTCAAATTATGAAGTCTTTTTCTTTAGTAGATAGGTGATTACTCAAACTTAATATTTTATATCAGATAAGTTGTTATCTATTTTCAAAACAATATGTGCACTTAAGATTTATCTGTGGTTCTGCCTTATAGTCATAATAATTGGGCTGCTAATAATAAGGAATTTAGCTTCTGATATTTGTAATTGTTGTTCTTGAGAGTTATTTCCAGACTTCCCAAATGTTTGTCTGTTTACTGCATTTTAGTTTTAGAAAGCCTTTATTTGATTGATACTAAGCCTTGTTTTATTGACAATCTCCATTAATACTTAATTTTATTTGTTTCTTCTCTATCATTTATTTGCTTAGGTCTAAGTAAGGAGCTTGAACAAGGATATACACGGATAAAAAAATATGACTTTATCCATAATAAAAAATTAAAACACCTAAAATAGTTAAAAAAAAAAAAAGAAGGATGAGGAGGAAAGATAAAGGAAAGGAAAAATAAGAAAGAAAAGGACAGAAAAAGAAAGAAAAAGAGAAAAGAAGAAAGCTACATAGACAGTTCATTAACAGCAATCTAAATCTATTTTGGAAGATGTCTACAGCACACCCATTACTTGGCCTCCTTCATGCCTGAAATAACCCAAGAAACTATTTAATAGCTGCCCCAAGGAGCTTTGAACAATGAAAGTGTCTTCCAAGGGTCTTCTTTCTTGGTAGTTAATTCAAACTAGGTATTAAGATACAGAACCATGAAATAGTATGTTTGTCTTTCTTTATCTCATAAGGGTGACCCATACGTTGTAGCTTGCTTTGCTATAGTTAGGAAAAATGAATACTGCAAGGGAAATGGACAAGAAAAATCTTGTAAAATGGACATTCATTTCTGTATTAGTTACAGTATGTCTGCTGGCATTTAGTAATTTGGGGCTTTAAATTTACTTTTATTCTTTATGCCCTCCTTAGCTGCTGCTGTAAACTACATATAAGTCATTTTAAAGGGGATTCTCAATTGGAGAATTGTGCAGAGTTGATTGGCTTGTAACCATTTTTATCAGAAGCTGTTTTAACTGTTTATTAATATGAGATGGGACAACTAACTGTGGGCAATTCCAATACCTAAATAGGGTATATATAAGATATATAAGAAAGTTAGTTGTGAATAAACTAGAGAGAAAACTCAGATGTGTATTTACTCCTAAAGGTCCTACATGAGTTCCTGACCTGACATCTCATAAAAGTCTGTGACCTGGAAGTATAAACCAATTAGACTTCCCCTAGGTTGAATCTTTTTTGTCAGAGTGTTTCATCAAAGCACCAGAGACTGGACTGGAATACTTAATGGGCTTTAAGATTCTTTCCGGACAGTTCTTCATCCACTAATAGGAAAGATGCCACCACTCCACCTGCCTTTACTCTACAGCAAAGCATCACTTTCATATGAATGCTTGAAATTTGTATATGCCTTCAATGTCAGGGCACTTATTACTCTCTGGTTTGTTTGTTTGTTGCGATACTTTTGAGAGAGGGTCTTATTATTTTGGCCGGGTTTGTCTCAAGCTCAGAGACTGAAGCAGTTGTTTGACTTCAGGCTCCAAAGTGGCACAATTAGTACATGCCAGAAAACTATGCTCACAAGATGACTTTGCTGGATCTTGGCATAACATTTCTGCTATAAAGACTTATTGAATTCTCCTTTTTAATTCACCAGTTCACAATTGCCCCTCTGCTTCCTCTATTTCTGACAGACCCTTCTATTGATGTTGTCAGTCAAACAGTTACTGTAAATGTTCCATATTTTCCTTTGCTTCTTCTTTATTTATATTTCTTTGGTTAGATGCTCATTAGAGATGATTTTAAATTTTCCATATATTTAAGTATTTTATATTCTCATATGTAAGTAATTTCTTATTCATAACCATTTTAAAATATTTGTTGAATGACTCCTGCCTCTGTTTTCGCAGTACTTTCCCCTACTGGTAATTCTTCCCATTTGTTTGAGATCTGCTGTGTTCTTGTGTGACAAGTGGTTTTCTAGTGAAACCTTAACTTTTTTTTTGTACTGTATCATGAGACTAAAATTCACTTAAACCTTTTATTTCAGCTGTCATTCTGCAACAGTGAAAGATGAGTTTTTCACTCAATTTCTGTCAAGTGCAGACAAAAGTCCAAGATTTTCAATAACTTTTTGTTGCTATACAAAGTGAGAAATGGTTCTGGTAGAAAGTGCTGCCCCATACCTCTTTGATGGAAATGGCAGTTTTCATTGGAAGTTTTCTCTGCAGCAAAAAGTGCCCCTGCTACCTTTGGGTAATGATGAAAGTCCTGACACCACACAAGATCTTATCTGATACAATGCTTAAGAGGCAAATGGTTCTCTCATTACTTCTAGAAGGTTCTTCAGAGCCAGGCTATTCCAATCATCACAAATATTGTGGAAAAAGAAGCAAGGAGTGTCCTTCTTTTCAGTCAACAGGGATAGGGTCCCATATCCCTGTTTCACCTCCCTGGCAGCCTATTAGCAGAGATTTCAAGCCATCACAGAATAATATTCTGAGTGTGGATATCAACTGAGTCTAGGTATGTATCCTTTTCTTGGGTCATGAACCAGGGCGGTGGTGGTTTGCTTGTGTGTGTGTGTGTGTGTGTGTGTGTGTGTGTGTGTGTGTGTGTATGTGTGGTTTTTATTGGGGTTCCTTGACTACCTATGTTGACATTCCCAGATTAACAGCTTCTATATCTAAAAATCTGGATTGATGAGATACAAAGAAACCCAGAATGCACACCACCGTGTGCACGTTTTTCAGTCTGGAGGCCACTTCCCAATTTTCTTTTTCTTTCTCAACGTCCAAGATTTGTTAACATTTGTCTTATATGCAGCAAATAGAGTTTTTGGTTGTACTTGACAGAAAAAAATATCAGCTTTAAATTGCACAAAGCAGAAATGCATTCTCTATTTCATTTTCCTTATTCTAATTATCTCTCTCTACAGGGTATATTACCTATTCTTCCCTTGTATATTCTATGTGTATAACTGTATTTCCTATTAGTTCTTTGCTCAGTAATGTCTTCTTCACATAAAACATATTATTCATTGATGAGTATAATTCTTTATTGCATCAAGTATTTTTGAGGCCTAAATTTCTAATATAATTTCCATGATTGATAAAGCTCTTTCTTTTTCATTTAACTAATAATGTGTCGAGTTGTTTATACCAATAATTCTTGGTATATTCAAATATACCAATATTTGTTTCTTAGTGCTTAACAAAGATTTGGCAGCCAGTGTAGACCTTGCTAGTGGCAACTAAATATTTACAATTTGAAATGTCAACATCAGAAATTTAAAATAATATGAGTTACTGGAATGGTTGCATCTGAAAAGCAGTACTTTGCATATGACATGCTGGGTTAGCAGTGCCCAATCTGAATCTTGATACTTTTTATAACTTGGCAATTGCTTGGCAATAATAATGTTTTACAATAAAAACCACTGTACATAAATATATCAATTTATGTGCTTGTAATATTTCATAATTCTGCTTACAGAATAGTTAGCTAAATACATTTTAAGTTCATCACCATTGGCCAATGATTTGATCAACCCTGCTTATATTATATAGTCCTCATACAAACACAAAAGCCCTGAATTGGAGAAACTTCAGGAAAACAGGGGTATAAGAAACTCCCAGGAAACAGTACACCCAGAGAGCAAAACAGCTCCATGCACTTTCTCACATACTTTTCACTGATTACCTCTTAGCTTGAATGTTGGTCTGCTTACCATATACTATTCTTTATAATCAAATAGTAACTACAGTATTTCCCCTGAGTTTGGGGATATGTTTATTCAATTAATTGAAACAAATAAAATTCTAGAAGCTCTGATTATTGGCAGTCCATGAGAAATATATGTGGTGAACTCAGACTGATGACAGGAATCTGACATGCTTTAATGTAAGCCATTATTCTATGAGATCTGTTGTGATCTCTGGATACCTAGCATCTGACTCAAACTGAATTATAGAATGCATTAGATTTCTATTGAACAACGGTTTATGTGTAAAAACTAAATAAAAACCAGCTCAGCTGCCTTACGTACTGTGTTGAGCTTTATATAATTAGAAACAAATGCTTTTGTTTTCTATCTTTTAATACTATGACATCAGTTAAAGAGAGAAAATTCAAAGGTTTCTTCTTATACTTACACCATTAAACACTGAATTTAAGACAATATATTAATCTACAGAGGGTTTTCCACATATACTCTTTTGAGAACTAACTTGATTTCCTATTATTTAATACAGTCATAACACTATGTATTCTGGGACAGGAGCTTGTCCCAGAGGATAAAGTCTCATGACTTTTTAATATCAGGTGACAAGCAGCCTCCTGCTTTGACTTGTGTATATTACTGAATATATACTAATCAGGCTAATGATAACCCTCTTGTGGAGTTGACTCAACTAGTTTTAGTGACTCACTGAACACAGAGAATTCCTTGTATTTACCATAGAACACATGGGAGTGAATAGCCATACAATGAGCTGTATAAGACAAAATTTGGATGAAGAGATACGGAGTGTATACACTATCACTGAGTATGCTATCTCCTCCTATGTTTCAGAAGCTCAGGGAACCTGGCACTTTCCTGGTTCTGTAGATGATTCATTTCACAGATGTAATTGATTTGATGATTAATCATCAGTCATCAATTCAACCTTTAGTTCCACATCTTTCCTTGAATCTGAAGATGCTGAGAGAAGGTCTATACTTCTTATTTTACTCTGTCATTTTTATTGATGATAAACTACCATCAGGAAGTTATCCAAGGACCCTATTCACTATTCATTAGCAAAAAGGGAATTCTACAAGCTAGGAAATTATATTTTAAAGACAGCAAAACAGCAAACAAGATAGATACATTTTAGTTTTTTGAAGTATTTACACAAATACATTATTGGTAGATAGCCAAAATGTTTTAAGTTCAAGAGGTTGAACAAACACCATTGAACTGGAAGAAGGAGAGACATTGATGTCAAAACAAACAGTTGAATTATGATGTTTTCAGGTAAGATGGAATATGGGAAGAACTTCTCTTTGCAGGAACAAGCAGTCAGAGCCATCTGCCTTTCCTAGAGAACCACTCATCAGGTGCTGCTTGGCTGACGCTGTCTGTAGACTCAGCACAGCTGCCCCTCTTAAAGCAAGGTCAGATAAATTAACCAAAGTTAATTTCTCAAAATGACTTTGTCATCAAACTTTTATTACTCTTCTTCTGTCATAAGGAAAACTTTAGTGAAACACTGCCTGTTACTCTGCATCTAGACTGAGGGAAAAGACAGATGCATTGTCTTGCAGTTCTTTTCAATACTTCAGTAAAGTGTAGAAGACAGCCAAATGTGAGATCAGAGGCCAACCTGAGAGTCCATGGGGTGTACTGAATGCGAGGGATCATCAGTATCAAGCCTCTTATAGAAGTTTTATTTGCATATCTTGTCACATATTAGTTATATTTAAATAATTTCAGTGTATGTGTTAGAGGCATGGGATGTTTCTTTGGAAGAAAATTGAAAAATGTAAGAGATGGACATTGAAAGCTGGTTTTGTTTTACTGTTTGTTTTTCTATCTTTCTTCAAGGAAATGAAAAAAAAAAAAAAAAAACCCTAGCTAAGGGGTGGTGAGGAATGCTGTGCAACTTGCATTTTTCTTTAAATTTTATTCTGAGTTTATTAACCCTTTGCTTGTACATTCATTTATTGTCTCGGTGAAATTCAATGACTGACTCTATTTGATGAATATGGATTCCCCCTCCCCCTGCCCCAGCATTCACTTCTTCCCTTACACAGACAAGCTCTTGTCACTGACTCCGGGAGTTGAACAGGATCAGTAGCTGCTGAGGAGAGATGGGCTGGGATGTGATTTGTCAAGCTCAACCTGCCCAAGAACATGGTGGATTTGGACTGTAAAAGCCAAGCTAAGCTTTTCAGGTCTGAGGTTCAGTTAATAATACAGAGGATTTAAATGGGATTTTTCTTCCAGACAGTTCAAAGAGTTTCATTGCTTAGTCCGTATTTTTACTGAAATCACTGAAAAGAAAGAAGGAACAGAAATTACTCGCCTGCCTCGTTTCAGCAGACAGAAAACTTTGTGCCATTCCCCCAAATGGCAGCAGGTTTGAGAAATAACATGAAGTACACTTTATCCATGATATTGGTGAGGCTCAGGAGTCATGTTAAGAGGATCCTAACTTCTAAAAGCTGGAGGATAGAGATAATAAATCTGAATATGTCTAAGTGATCGTTAATAGCATATTAACCCATCTTCTTATGTCTAGGCCATAGAGGAGTTGCTGGAGATTAGAGTTCATTTAACACTGAAGGCCCATGTGACCAGGTTGTTAAGCAGAATACAGTTTCACTTGAGAAGAAAATATTCATGAATTCACAGAAGGGATTTTGGTGTGTCAAAATATGTAGTAGAATTTTATAAAAAAATAGACTATATTTTATAAGGCAAGATATTAAGTAATAGATAGATAGATGGATAGATGATAGATAGTAGATATAGATAGGTAGGTAGATAGACAGATAGATAGATATGTAGGTAGATAAAGGACATTTGCAAGTGCTATTTCTTGGGATTGAAGTACTCTCTACCAGGTTATAGGAAATCTGGTTACAAGACACCAGGGATTTCTAACTTAAAACCTATTTCATAAGGATAAGTAAGTGAACTTACCCTTGCTCATCTTATCAAGTTCTAGACAGTTTTCCTTGTTTTGAATGGTTTGGCAAGATGCTCATCAGTATATGTTCTAATCAGAAAAAGAAAATGTTGTTTTAATCTCAACAAAGATACTTCATGTACATTATACAACAAAGCCCTGTTCATCAGAATGACAGAGAAGAAAATAAAGGAAGTGAGGTATAACATGAACCTTTACCCCACAGGATCAAAACACAATTAACCTGCATCCTCAACACTCTGCTTTGCTAAGTTTTTATTTTAAAATGAGACAGTAATATAAATGTTCTTTGGAGCAACTCCAGTCTAAAATCACCAGACCTACATGTGACCCTAAAATTAAATCTCCTTAACTATATCTGAGTTCATTTTACCTGAATGAGCACTCAGTATTTTCCTGTTTAGTCAATATTCTAGCTGTCACATAACTTGTTGTCTCTAATCAAAATCTCCAAGAAATCATTCTGAAGCCAAGCCAAACCCATTTTGCTTCATTGAGCATTTATTTCCTATTTACCAAAAACAACCACACTCCATTATCCTAACATAGCACATTTTCTAGGCAAACATATTCATGAATGGCATGATATAGCTGATGGCAGTCATGATGACATCAAAGACATTCCATTCCCAATTCACTAAGATCCTTTTCCCTTTAGAAAGACACATCTGAAACTCCTTATTTTTCAATCTTCCTAAGCTTAAGGCTAATCTTTGATACTTTCCCTTGAACTGAAGTCCTTGCCTTCTTCATCACTGAATTAAATTATGTTGCCTTTTTGCTTGCACATAATTTAAACACATAAGTACTGTAAGGTCTCTAATGCGTTCCCTGAAGATATATTTCTGCATCATAATGTTCTACTTAGATCATAAACTACTCAAGGTCAGTGTGAGTGCCTATTTAACTCCCTTCGTGTTCTTCTAACAGCAGCATGGACTCAGATCCTGAATAATTGTCCTCATGAAAAGTGGCTTAAGGTGTTTCCCTTCTTAGCATTGAAAATGAAATCAAGGTGAAATTAGTAAGTTATTAGAGATAGTTGAGGTTTGGCGAGAAAAAAAAAACTAACTGTAGCTAAGAATCTCTATTTCCTTGTGTTTTGACACAAAATTTTCTTTCTTTAAAAAACATTCATAAATGTTAATGGTAACTACTAAATAGATCTTGCTGTAACTTTGGAGGGAAGTAAATTTTAATAGAAGTTTTAATAGAATTGTATTACAAAATAACAAAAGTGATATTTTAATATGGCTCTTGATGTGGACTTACTTAAAATGAGGAAATAATGAATGTGTGTTTCAGAGGTATGTTTTGGGGGCCTGAGAATAACAAGGTAGTAATTCTTCTTGGCAATCATATTTTGGTGTGGCAAGTTACAAAATACCAGGTGGACTTTGGTTTCAATAAAGTTGATCATAAATTTGTGAGTATCTTCATCTCTAGCAGTTGGCCACTTGTAATCCAAAACCTGCAAGTTCTACAGGATTTTGACACTCCAGTTACTGGATCATCCTCTCATACCCCAAACCTAACATATATAGCATATATTGTATCATTAACGGTAGTATGTAGTTTCTGGCCCAGAATTTTTGTCCTAACCCCTAGGTTCAGACCCACTCATATCCCTGTTGCCATTTAGCCCTAAATAATCACATAAAAGCTTATATTCATTACATGCTGATCGGCCAATGATTCAGTCATATAACTTGCTAACTATTAACTCTAAAACTAATGCATGATTAGCCATGTGGCTTGGTTCTTTTTTCAGAACAGTATTTTGACTTCTTTCTTCTGCATCTGGTAGTGTCTCTCTCTGAATCTTCTTCTTTCCAGAGTTTTCTTAGTCCTACCCACTGACACTTACTGTCTGCCTTTTGGTCAAACAGTGTTTTATTAAGCCATAGGAGAGACAAATATTTACAATATACCAGAGCATAATCCCACTTCAATGTACCCTTCATGAAGTTGTTTTTTTTTTTTTTTCAATGAACTCACTAGCTTCTAAATTGCTCATGTATTTTTCTATGGCCTACCAAGTGCACATATGATTCTTCATGCCCTGTACTACATGTTGCTGTTCTCATTGCCTTAAGATATTTCCTATCTTGGGTATAACAATAAAATATTTATTATTGAAAGTACAGGTCTTAGGCAACACAAAATAAATACAAATGAATATTAATTCAGTATGCCTGTCATAGCTTAATTTCTCTTATTTTTACCTTAAATTACATTCTAATGTGTTATGGGTATCTTCACAGTGGTATTTATGGAATTTGAGTGCTGAATTAGAGAAGAGCACATGCATACATACACATGCATTCTGACATGTTAGCATTGCTGGGTTTTTTTCTGAGAATGACTATCTTTAAAGTAAGTCTGTCTCTGATAAATGCATTCAGCAATGTCCAGTTCACAATATGAGATGGCTTTCAACCCTGTGCTCTCCATTTACCCTTAACTACTGTCACTGTTCTTTTTACTTTAGAAGCTCTTGCTACAGAATCTCTCCTTTCAATTCTCAAAAAACTAAAAGATGGTATTTTTTCATAGACAACAGCTTTTGTCCATGGTGGTCACCTGCTTAGGACATCAGCATTCCTCTGACTGCTCTCAGTTTACTATTCTTGCCTTGACAGTTTCTTTCTAGTCAATGCCTTTGGTTTCACTGATTCTGAATTAAAATAAATTTCTCTTATGACTTTCTGCCAAAACACAATGTTCTTCGACTTAATCATAGTCACTAAAACCACATTTGTCTACTTCTGGCTTTCATTGAATTATCTTTTGTAATAATTTTGACACTAAATTGTGAGGTTCTGGTGGCTGAAAACCCTTTGGAGATTTTATTACCCTATGACTATGCTGATCTGTGAACTTGACCATTGCAGAAGAACCTTCTGTCTAAGCATCTGACCACATAAAGTGATATAGTAAAGAGGACATGCGAGATGAGTCCCAAGGTCTGGCAAGGAATAGAGACAGAAGCAGAAATCTATAATAAACACCAGGTTGTGCTACCAGTACAACTGAAGAGAGAGAAAGGAGAGAATATATGAGTGAAGGAATCAGGATCATGAGGAGGCTGACCTGAACAATTGAGAGCTCACTAACCCTGAAAGAAATGCTGAGGAACCTTCAGGGAAAGGACCTAAACCTTCCAAAGGTAGATGACTGTCAAATCACTTGAGCAGTTTGTGAAGCCTCTTGAAGTAGCATCAGATTATATTCCTGTGCATGAACTGGCATCTTGGAGCTCATTTCTTACAGAGAAACACCTAACCCAGCCTTAATACTGGGATGAGGAACTCAGGCCTACCTGAACTGAATATGCCAGACTGAATTAACCCACCATGGGACTCCTTGCCCTCCTTGGGAAATGGATGAGGGAAAAGTGTTGGGGGAGACTGAGGGAGAACTTGGAGGGACTGAAAAGAGGGAAGAGAGGGGGAGAAGTGATAGATACAAAAAAATTTAAGTAAAACAAAATTATAAAAAGAAATAAAGGACATTACTTTATATCTATTGTTGATAATGCTTTGAGACTGTCTCATGTGTCATAGAGTAAGCTATATGCAGAAAAACATAAATTTAGACCACTTTTTACATAATTCTAGTAAAATTGACAATGTAAAGAAAAGGATGCAGTTGGAAAAAATAATCTTTAGGCACGCCTGGTAGTTAGAGAGAGCACATGTTGGTGGCTATGACCTGGCTGGAACTCTGGAGTTGACCACACTTGCTAGAAATAGATTATTGTGTGGAGACTATAGGCAACCCACAACCCTGGAAGAAGCAGAATTATGAGTAATTTGGTCTCTGAACATAAGGCATCCCTGAGAGTTTTGAGACATAACGGACAATTTGGATGGCTACCTCTATAACCTTCCCCCACTTATAATTGTACCTGCCAAGTTATTCATTTGACAGTTGTGGACCAGCAGAATTTGGATTATAAGGATGGATGTGAAAATGCTCTTTCTTAGTCATGTCTTTTATTTTAAAAAAAAAAAAAAACTCTCTTTCATTTGAATGCTTTAACTTTTTAAAAAAATAAGGAATGCTGTGCAACTTTTATCAAAACATGCTAGCCATCTTAATAGCAGGAGAAATTCACTGTAGTAGTAATGTTTGATAATTCCAGTTCACCATTGTGAAATTTTCTGAGGCATTTGGCTGAGGTCTTTGGTCATTTTAAATATTTAAAGGAGAAGAAGTTTATAGAGATTGAGTAAAAGCGTGGGCGCCGGCGCCGACCCAACTCAAGCAGAGCCCCGAGCCAGAACCAACTGTCCCACTGGCCCTTAGCCACCTTCAAGGAGTCTCCCGAGATCTGGCACCCTCGTCATTCAGTGACTCGGAAGTTTGAGTTTATCACTGCATTTAGGTTCATCCTCTGTCCGCCCCGTCAGGTGCCTCCATGGCCGGCTCTGAGGATCTGGGGCTCCGAGAGGACACCCTGAGGGTTCTGGCTGCCTTCCTTAGGCGCGGTGAAGCTGCTGGGTCCCATGTCCCAACTCCACCCTGGAGCCCTCCCCAAGAGGAGCCAACAGATTTCCTGAGCCGCCTCCGAAGATGCCTCCCTTGTCCCCTGGGGAGAGGAGCCCCTCCCCCAGAGTCATCTCGGCCCTGCTTCCTTCCCCTACGCCCCTGCTATGGCTCGGAGCCTGGCCCAGCTACTTCAGACTTCTATGCCCTGGTTGCCCAGCGTCTAGAACTGTTGGTCCAAGAGCAACTGAGATCTCCGCCCAGCCCAGAGTTTCAGGGACCCCCACCCACAGAAAAGGAAGCCTTGCTAAGGAGGCTGGTAGCCTTACTGGAGGAGGAAGCAGAAGTCATCAACCAAAAGCTAGCTTCTGATCCTGCTCTGCACCGAAAACTGGCTCGCCTGTCAGCAGGCTCTTTCTCCCGCCTTGTGGAACTCTTCTCCAGCCGGGAAGTCAGCCCCACCCCTACCCGTGCGAGCCCCTCCCTGCCATGCCCGGGGCCCCCACCACCATCCCCGGAGCCACTGGCCCGCCTAGCTCTGGCCATGGAGCTGAGCCGTCGGGTGGCCGGGCTGGGGGGTACCCTTGCCGGCCTCAGTGTGGAACATGTACACAGCTTTGCGCCCTGGATCCAGGCCCATGGAGGCTGGGCATCCTGGCCATCTCACCT